>ML783110.1:368052-381030 GCA_009831015.1 Picea engelmannii
AATGATACAAATAATATATACAAGTGCATACCTAAGAATGTTGATATGATTTCTCCAATGGATCTTGGTTGATCTCTATCCTCTGAGATATTATGAAGAAGATAGTCACAATGTCACGTTTTGTCATCTTTGTTATTTTGAAGTTGGCCCTTCAATGTAAGGGCTTGGGTAGGTGATTGGATTCCTTCTCTTGACGTCATCTTCCTTCCATTCATTGATAGTTGTCTCTGATAAGCCCTTTTGTATTACCCACAATAAGTATTCCTCTGAAGTCTTGTCTTTCAATAACTCTGAAGTTTCTTGATCCATCAAGCTTATCTTCCATCATAGTTTTTGTTCATCATAATTTTAGATTCTTCACAACCCTAAGGTGGGGCCAACCTGTACCCTTTACATAACAATTAGGGTTACAAGAAGGTCTGAATCTTGAACAATATATAGAAAAGGATATGATACACCCACTAGTGCTCATCCACTAGGGGCACATCCATAGGGATGTCATATCTTTGGTTCATTGCATTATATAGAAGAACCAGATTTTCACACGCTCACCTGTGCTCATCCACAGAGACATCCACTCTACAGATAGTCATTCCCATTGCCTCACACAGGAGAATCATCTGGAGTCTTCTCATCAACTCTGCTTCTCAAAGGAGGCTAATACACCATCTTCATTTATGTTCACATGATGATGCACCCAACACTTTGGGATTTCACACGTTCACCTTGTGCTCATCCATAGGCACGTCCAACTCAACAAATCGTCTTTCCCACTAGATAATCATCTGAATTTCTTCTCAACTCTCTGAATGGAGGAGTTCATCTCTATGTTCCTAGCTCTTTCTCAGGAAGGAACCACGTACCCTGCTTAGGGGCTTTCTCTCAGGTTTGTAAGCTTAGATAAAGATTCACATAGCTGCAATGATCCACACCTCACATGTTTGTAAGTTGGAGAATGTCTCACATAGCTGCATTCATCAACATGGACGAGCAAGGAATTGAGGTGGGGGGAGATGTTGTAGGGGCTACTCAACCCTGTCGACTAGACCCAATGGTCTACTTAGAACTTGTCGGTCGACTGACGTAGTTAGAAGTAGAAGTCAGTCGAAGTCTTTGTTAATCGACTGACGTAGTTAGAAATAGAAATCATTCGAAGTCTTTGTTAATCGACTGACGTAGTTAGAAATAGAAATCATTCGAAGTCTTTGTTAATCGACTGACCCAGGCAGTTAAGTAGTTACAACTACCTATTAGAGGTATAAATAGATAAGCACATGAAGGCTCAGATAGCTTCATGGGAGAGGATATATGTAATTGGTGTTGTATTATCTATCATATAATAAAAGGACTATTCTTTGGGATCTCATTACTTATGTATGTCTCTCTATATGTCTATGTGTATGCATGTATCTCTATGATGGATATGTAAGATTCTACTGGTAACACTCCCTACTTTCCCCTAGATTACAACAGAGGGGTATCTCCATGTCTTTTATTATGGGCTTACCTAAATCGGGAAATAAGTCAGTCATCATGGTGGTCGTTGATATTATTTCTAGGTATGCTCATTTATGAGCTCTTTAATGCCCATTACTGCCTCCACTGTGGCTCAACTTTTCATGGATCATGTCTTTAAGATTCATGGCATACCTCATTCTATTGTTTTTGATCGAGATCCCACTTTCACCAACAATTTTTGGCAAGAACTATTCAGGCTACAAGGCACCCAATTGCATCTTAGCACAACCTATCATCCCTAGACTGATGATCAAACTGAATTTGTCAACAAGTGTTTGGAAACATATTTGAGGTGTTTTGCATCTAAAAGGAAAAATCAGTGGGATCAATGGTTACCACTAGCTAAATGGTGGTACAACACTTCTCACCATACGACTACTCACATGACTCATTTTGAAGCAGTATATGAACAAAATCCTCCATCAGTTCTCTCACACATGTCAGGTGTCTCGAAGGTCCAGGAAGTTGACCAAATGCTTACAGTTGACCCTTAAAGAGAATTTGTCCATGGCTTAGAATTGCATGAAGAAAAAAGTAGATCAATATCGCTCTGAACATCAATTTTTTGAACCAGACTAGGTGTTTCTTCGACTGCAACCTTATAAGCAAACTTCACTCAAGACCGACCATTGTCAGAAACTGGTGCCCAAATTTTATGGTCCTTATACAGTTCTCAAGTGCGTGGGACAGGTGGCTTATTAGTTAGATTTTCCCAGTCATTCTAAGTTCTATATTGTTTTTCATGTCTCCTCCTTAAAGAAGGTGATTGGAACTAAGTGCCAAACTCAAACCAACCTCCCCGAGTTGGATGAAGAAGGTTCCATCTGGTTGCAGCCATAAGTAGTTTTGGACCAGCGTGAGCGTTGTCTTCGTCAGAACACCATCAAGGAAGTATTATTCCAGTGTAAAGATAGAACTCCAATAGATGCCACTTGGGATCCAGCTACCATTCTGCAACAATTTCCCAATCTCAATCCTTGGGGCCAAGGTTGTTTTTAAGGGGGAGGGATTGTTAGGGACCTAACCTCCCTAACCCCTCACATAGGTAGAATAATATATTTCCATGTAATAAAGGACAATATTAATAAGGCCTAGCAATAAGGAAGAATAAGTCAAATGTAAGAAGACCTAATAGAAGCTTCCACCTCTAGACAGATATTTCTCTAGATTATTCTTTTAGATAGATATATTTAGTATAAATAGGAGTAGAGGGTGTGGGAAGTTTTGTCTTGAGAATTATTGTAATAGAGCGCTACTCTGCTGGAGGCTTCCCCCTTGAAGAGGCAGGTGAATATTGTTTCCTATCAATAAATGTATTATTTTGGTGTTGTTGTTTCATCTATTGTGTTGTTTCGTTTTTATTCTCTGCAATATTTCTATTTTTGGCTATTATAATAGATCAGGTACCTTACTAATAATGTTGTTAGAATTAAAGTTGTCTAAAGGGTTAAAACTGTCTAAAGGAATTGAATATGTGTTTTAATTTTAAGTTTGGATGTTAAAAAGGTTACAACAGAATTACAATAGGGTAGAAAGAATGAGGGTAGGATATAAATTGTCTTTAATCAAATTTGGGTAGTAGAATCTTGCAATGAATGATGGATTAAATGAGTAACCTCAATGACTTTATTTGTAGGTGAAATAGTAGGCCACTTTTTAGAGCAAGCTTCAGTTTGAATAATCTTATTGTATTAATGAAGTTATGGGATGAGGATAACTCATGAAGAGTAAATCAAATGCTATATTTGGAAATAACGGCTTGATAAAGTCCACTTTTGGTCACTACATCTTTTTTGGATGATGCATAGGCATTAATGAACCGAAAAAATATTAATTTTCCATTTTGGGGTCATAGCATAGATTCTAAATAATATAGTCCATGCTCTATACATAGAAAAATGACTAAGCATTGCACTATGACTTGTTGTTCAAACTTGGGGTTTGACTTGCCTCGTGATGACAAGAATGAGGTTACATGATGATGGAAATGAGGTGCAATGATGGAAGTGAGGGATAATATTTCCAAAGTAATGTTTTCAAGTAAAAGTATACATGATGAAGTAGGTGACCAAAATTAGGTTGATAACAATTCCCCCCTTATGTGTGAGATCTTGAGCACATTGTATGGCTTAAATACATCACAAGTTTATTTCTTCTAAACCATGGGAAAAGAACCAAACAAGAAAGGAGTAGAGTGGTCACATGTTCCATTCCTCTAGAGGTCACATGTTCAATTCTGGAGGGGGTAGGTTATGTATATGTGAGAAAAAAGTTGTTTTTGGATATTTGTGTGGTGTTGGCAATGTACCAACGAATTGTATTTCCCAAGCGAATCACAATGCCAAAACATCTAATATCTTCTTTAATCGGTCGTCATTTGGGTGCAATTCAAGTGTTTGTGAGGAAAATTTGTTACTCTCCCCACCTAGATTCAAATCTCACTTTGTGACATGTTTTCTCTTAGTGAGTCAATTGTTGATGAGTTATATATGATCTATTCATGAGTTGTTGGCCTAGCCTTGTTAAATGGAAAAGAAAAAGAAAAAAAAAAATCTCGAGGGGCAATAACTTGAATGATTGGAAGGTAAGTTTCACACTCTCCCTAGTTGGGTTCAAATCCCCAATAAAATATTGGCTCATTATACCTTGGCTAAAAGAGTAAGCACCCTTATTTGGAATATCTCAACCCAAGTTTAATATTAAGTATGACTTACAAGTTATTACACCTAATTTAAGGTGTATAATATGTGAGCCTGCTCACATATATGTGAGCAAGCTCACATATAATAGCAACTAATCAAATTTGAAAATGAATCTTAATTAGTGAATTCAACCACCGACCACCTCCCCTGAATCTTAAAAAAAAATTTACAAAATATGCACAAAGTTTACCAAAAAAGTGGAGGACTTAATTCAGGATACCGAAAGGACAAAAGGTTTTATAATAAAATATCTTAAAACAAATTTATATGGAAGTATATTTGATACACATTATATTTTTTAATTTTTTTAATCAATTTTGATTATGTAAAAAGTTCAAAACTTTCTATAGCTTTGGCCCATAGACATAAATGAGCTCATATGGATCAAAGATGGCATTGTGAAGTGTACACTATTCGTCACCGAAAAAGAAAAAAAATGAAAAAGGGAAGGGGAGAGCCCACCCCTCAACATGTATGTGATGAGTCTCTCAACGTCTGTTATTGGATGGCGTAAAGAGGTTCTTGTTTATTCAAAGGAGTTAGGAACGTGAGTAAAATAATGTTATGGATTTTCAAAGTCATAGTTTCCACACATATATGCATAGAGATAACAGAGGACAATAGACCAGTCAAGACAAGATGAATATTGTGTTAAATCATTGTCTTTCGACTAACAACACGGATGCAATTAGTCCATGTCTTAATACTATGTTTATATTGTTGTGTCAAGACTATAATATAGTGCAGAAAAGTTATGTTTCCACTCTTTAAGTGAGAATGATGTCCTTTTTTTTAAAAATGTGTTCTTATAATTATCTTTCATAAAATAAATTTTATTATTATATTAAAATTATTATTTTTAAAAGTCTTGTTATAATTTTCTTCTTCCCTTGTTGTTGACATGGAATTAGATACATGAATTGTTGAATTTCATTATTTTTTTTTTTATTTTGGAAAGTTTTTTTATTTTTATTTTCATCCCAAATAAATAATAAGATGTGTTTTTTGAGATATAAACTATACCTAAAATCAAAATTAAATTTGAAATTTTGTAAACTTTCTTAAAATGTAATTACAATCAAAATATAATATATTTTAAAATTTTATTAAGAAATTATGTTCCATGTCTATCTAACCTATAAATCTAAGTGAATCAACTCCATAACTTATAACTTTGAGCCTATTTACTTAATTTCTATAATTTTAAAGTAGTTTACTTCAAACAAATAAGTTGCAAATAGATAATCCTTCCTAGCTTGTTAAAAATTTGATATAAATGCCCTCGGGGTGGTGTACATGTACTCTAAGGCACTCTTGTTATGTGAATTATTAGTTGTTGAGATTGATGTGAATCTAGAACATGTATTGTAATTTGAATATTGTTTCTATTGAATTGAAATTAAAACTAACTAAGAACTTATTTGGTATTATTGTAATGCATGAAAGACTCATGATCTTCCATTTGAATATCAACATTTAAAAACCATTTAACTCATTTTCTTTGTTTTACTTCTCTCCAAAACTATAATTGAATTTTTTATTTAGTAATGTATAACACTCTTTTCTATGTTATATATAATGTTATGTAATTGATATTTTTTTATCAAATCAAATTCAAGAGATTTTTAACACTTTACAATTGACTTCCCTCTTAAGAATTATATTTAAAAATGGATTAGAATGAAATGAAAAAAAAAAAAAAAAATTATTTATGAAAATATCACTTCAAAATACTTAACTCTTTATTCTTTATTGGATTTGAGAATAAAATACACCCCTAATAAATATACTAATAAAAAGTAATGAACCAACAAATTATATATATATATATATATATATAACTTTTTACAATTGAAAGTTTTCTAATTGCGAAAGAATAAATTCATTGTATTTAATAAGGTCATAACAGCATGATCCATACTATAACAAGTTTTTTTTATAAGTGGATAATCACTAATAATTTAATTTGGTTTTCTTAAAAGATTAAAGGAATAAAAAAAAAGAGTTTTTATACTTTTATATATATCATGAATACATAAATATGTTAATATAAATATGTTAATTTTAATAGGTATGAATTATGAATAATTTGATTAATAATAAATTATTTAATTACAAAGCATTTATAATTTTTATATAATATTAAAATTATTTTTTTTAATAATAATTTAACTATTTTTTAAATGGCATAATATTAAATATATTTAAAATCCTATATTATTCAAAATCACCACTATGTTTATAAGAGAAGAGATTGAACAAAACCTAAACAATTTTAGACGGATATGGAATGCTCCTACATATTCATCTTTCAAAAAGTGTGCTCTTTCAGTGAAAAGCTTATACAGTTTGGGGACTTTTCCTTCGTGAAAAGCCTATACTTCTACACTATAGAAAAGAAAGCTTACAGAGTTCGTGAATTAAAACATTTAATCGAACAGGAGTTATTTAGAATTTTAATTATTTGTTTATTTGTTGATACTGTTACTTACGTGTAACAGTATCACTTTACAAATTAATTTACAAATTAATTTTACAGAGAAAGTAAAATGAATTATTAGTTTTTTTTTAAGATTACACATCGAATTTACAGTGACCAAAGTACATTAAATTTTGTTATTATAAAGTAAATTAAAATGTTATTATTAGATAGAGCAATTTTTTATTAAGTTTAATTAATCGAATTTATAATAACCATCAAAGTACATTAAAACTTTGTTATCGAATTTACAATGACAATCAAAGTACATTAAAACTTTGTTATTATATAGTAAATTAAAATGTTATTCTTAGATAGAGCAAATTTTTATTAAGTTTAATTAAATTATTTGGAATCATTTTTCATATTTTTCATAGGCATAACACCAATGAGAATTGTCAAAGAGTTTTGAACTATAATGACAAGATACTTCTGAGTGAAAAAATAAGGACAAATATTTGAGTATTAAATTATTAAATTTTTATTGATTTAATAATTATTAAATTAAATATTATTAAAATTAATATTTAATATATTGATTATATTTAATTATGATGACTATAATATAATATGAGATATTAAATTTATAATTTAATAATAAATAAATATATAAGTTTTTAGTATTAAATTAATGAAAAGAATATTAATTTAAATTTAATGAAAAATATTATTAAATGAAGACATCTCTAAATTACTTTGGCATTTTTATGTAGTTAATTACAACCATTTGAACAATAATATATTTTGAACCTTTTATCTATTAGGTTCTAAATGATATCCATGACATGGTTTCATATTTATAAGTAATTAGAGATGATAATAGAAGTTGTCTTCAACTTTATTTCATTTTACTAACAAATTATAATTTGATATGTGGGTAACTAATAGCCGTAGATGATATCTAGAATTAAAAAGTGTAGACATATAATGTCTTTTGTTTCTACTTTTTACTTGAAAAAATTTATTACTCCATTCATTGCTCCATCATATTTTGTTTTCATCATTTGTTCTCTTACTAATATAATGATTAGACAAACATATGCTACTTAGTTTTTTTCGGCGTTCCCTTTCCCCCACTTCGGGGTATGCTAGTTATATAAATAAAATATTAAAAACAATTCATGACCCTCCAATTAAACAATAATTTATTGCACAACGATTTATTTATGGAATGGGCTCTCTGAAGCTCTCATATCTTGAATACGAGGAACATATATGTAGGAAAACAATGGGGCTTTGATACCCTTCTCAATATTACAAAGTCTTATATAGATTACAATAAGTAACGGATCCAAACAAATTGCAATAAAAAACTAAACAACTAAAGGTTAACTAGGGTCTCACTACGACTAACTAGAGTCTCACTTGTTGAGCTAGCAGATAACTCCACAAGTGGGTGGACAGCTAGAGATTATCTCTAACACTCCCCTTTAATCTCAATTGTACATACATCAACACTTACAATGCTCAAATGGTTTTTGAAGACCATGAATCTCACACATAAATGGTTTCGGCTAACCACAAACCTTCAGGATGGGGAAACTGATTTACAGTTCACACACTTCCTTAGGCTTTCTTCATTATGAGATTCATCCTTTGACTTCCTTTTCCTTCCTTTTGTACCTACATATTGACCATTGATTTCCATATAAAAAACAATCCATCTACTGAGATACATGGGTACCATCCATTGTACTCGCTATTTCTGTAGGAATGCATTTCACCTACATGGTTCATCAAATGCTAAACATACTTTGGTCCCTCACTTTGATATTACTATCTTGTATTTCCCCTCCTTAATCGAAGATTCAATTTCTATGATCCTCTATCAAGCTTACATATGAGTACACATGCCACTCTCGTACCTACACTAGTGGTTCCTTCCACAACTTGATGTGACATCCACTCTATAAATAAGCAGGTTACATGCTACATGATTACACACTAATCTATATAGGCTTGTTTCAACAGGGCTTACTAAACATTTGGGGAATACAACTTGAGTATGGAAAGGCTTACAACTTGGACCACAAACCTATGGGGTGTCGGGTACAACCGAACATGAACCCTTGCAATACATATGGATCTTATTTCAAGTACAACAATAAGAATCCATGTGTTTTACTAAATTCCCATAATCCCATTACATTTTTCTAATACATCATTATCACACCTGTGACCAATTTTACCATGACTCTATGGAAGCAACTCTCTAGAAACAAATCCAATTCATTTATTTCAAAACATTCAAATACTAAAGACATTAATAAGAACCAACAAACAACAAACACGAAAACCTTCTTCAATCTCTGCCTCTAGGCACACCATCGACAATTTATGTCAAATATTTGTCTATCTTATTGCCTTCTTTCTTCCTCGGCCCATGTTGTACTGATCTCCACTGATCAAATTGATTTTCTCTCCACTCTGTGAAGAGGCTTACAATTCCCTTTGTTCTTCATTTTGTCATGCTTGATGGCATGAACTCTAATGGATTCTTCCACACTCCAAGATCCTGCATCTATGGACCAACTTCTCTGACCCAATGAGAATCTTTGTGCCCAAATCCTTCAATGGAAGCCACTAAAGTGATGCAAAAAAAAAGGGCAAAATGTACGGAGACTCCAAAACTCCTCAACAAATTGTGCGACTAAAGTTTGACTCACACAACCAAAATAGAGATCTTTGCATTTAAAAAAAAATTTGAAGCCAATTCCAGTTCTTCGGTAGCATTCACCAACCAACACCTAACAAGCTAACTAACACTACGATTGTAGATTTAATTTAGCTTGAAACCCTGGTGGAACTTGGTGCTATTTTCCACCACAATGTTTCAATGGCATTCACCTAGGTAGAGGAAACTCACATTTTGTTTGTAGATACAACTTATGCGCACTTCGCGCCAAAAAGTATGTAGATTCGTGCAACACTAGACAATGCCACGGTCTAAATAAATGAAATGATGCCCAAAATAAGTGAACGGGATTGTCGAATAGGCATATGGGAACTTGTTGCACGACTAAACAGTCAATGGGAGATCCAAACTTCAATCTCGCATGTTACCAACGCTTTCTGCGAAATGTTCTAGCATACCACTCGCTATGGGTTTGGTTAGGTTGGATGAATCAACAGGATTAAACAAAGATTCCTCCCCAAAACTGAATTTACGATGCCCTTCTAAGCCATGCCTTGGCTCGGGGTGTAATGTTTAAAATGCCCAATCTTTGGCCACCACGAAGGAAATGGGGCCACAATGGGGCCTCAACCAGTTATGAACTCAGAGCTATTTTTATGGTAATTACTTCGTAAGTCAATGGGCTCAAGCTCAAAACCTTTTTGTAGCTTCAATATGAAATTTGTAATCCTTCTCCAGTGAGAAACCCTTCTCCAACAATGCTAGAGGTCTACAGACTTGGCACAAAACTTTTCTTCAGTTCTGATTCGTATTGGATTTAACCATGCCTTTTTTGTTATTCTCGTGTATCGTGGAGTTAGCGCCATAGTGGAACCTAGAATAGCTCTGGAACCTCAATGTGGGAGGAGAGGCGGGGGGAGGGGACTCTTTTAGGAATCAGAGAGGAGGGGGGCTGTAATTCACAATAAGATTATGTGTGTCCATTTTAAATATACACCGTCGATCACAACAAGTCTCTTTCACACGCTTTCGGGGGGTCTGAACTTTTTAAAAAAAGTGAGGAGGGGGGGTCATGGTGCAGTAGGATAATGACACTTGTCCTCTTTCTCCACCCTAGATCTTTCACTAGATCAACGTTTCTGGTTTTATTTCCTTCTCGTGAGTAGATTCTATCCTCGGATCGAGCTAGTTCTAAACTACTCTCTTCTCCAGGATCAACCTGCTCTCCACTTTGTGAAGAGGCTTACACAATGCCTTTCCACAAAGGCTCGCTTTGGAAAATTATGAGCAGTTGGTGCATGCCTATTTTGGGAGAAATAACTATTTTGGGCCCAAGCCTGATGGAGGAAGAGAAGGTCTATTTTTGGAGTGCACACCTTAGGAGGCAGAAAAGCAATGTGGAGCGCATGTAGACAGGGATAACTATGCTAGGGTTAGGGGTTTTGACAAATATTGTAATGGCTACACGCTGGTAGAGTAGTATAAATAAGGACCTATAAGGTCTAGGTTGGGGGTTCGAAAGTTATTGATTGTAGTGAGTTTTCTTATGGTCCTTGTGGTAGAGTTGAATACGATATTTTTTTAGAGTTAGGTCACATTCTGAGGATCCTGGTGTGAAATAGTCTACCTCCCAGAGAGTACTTATCCTCATTTTGATTGTAATATTGAAGATGTAATGCATGCAACGGTGATTTTGTAGAAGAATAAATAAAAGAGCAGAGAAGCCAGATCTTTGTGGACGTAGCCCAAGAAGGGGTGAACCATGGTAAAATATTGTGTTCTATGTGTTGTTAGTGAATGTTTTACTATTCGGTTAATCATTAAGTAAATAATGAATGGTTAAAACTAGTTATAACAACATGCATGCATAGGTTTAAAGATGAATGAATAATAGAAGTTAGAAGAATGATTAATGATGAAGATGAATGAGGAAAATAATCTAAACACAATCCCCACTCATTCCTAGACTGCAAACACATGAGTATTGTAGTCCCCCATAAATTTATCTCGGGTGAGAATGCTTTGTGAACTCTATGCATAGCGTTTCCTTCTGGTTTATCAGGAGGGCCGATAGTTTTGAGGGTTTTGTTGGAAACCTATTTGAAATAAGAACCTGGGTCAGCCCAAGTAACCAACAAATGGTTCTGCTTCTAGATGGAACTGCACATAATTGAGTGGATGGGATTTGTGGAAGAAAAATGTGGAGGATGAAATGATAGAAGGGAATGTTCAGGCCATGGAATCCAATGAAGGCGGAGATTGAAAGATGGTTGAGAACAAAGGAACTCGAGTTTGTGTAGAAGGACAATAGAAACCCTAAGTTGACACCGCACAAATATCTCGAAAAATATGTGTTTAGTAACTTGCATGAGGTTTTTTGTTGTGATTTCTCGCATCTGTTACAGGAGTGGTTATTAAGGTTGAAGGAAAACCACCCTATGAACCAGATTGAATAGTTAGAGTGGAATTTTGTGGAGATTGTGCAATTACAACAAGTTAATAACAAATTTACACAAGTAGTAGATTTTTGGTTAGACGGTATTATTGCAGGTTCTGTCATTGAATTTGCAGTAGAAACCAAAAATTCCTACACTGTTGTAGAGTGAGACTTTATTAATGGACCCAGTGGTAGGTACATCCGATCGTTGTATACTTCAATCAAGATTTTATTGTATGACAAAGGTGTGATGACCATGGAATCAGGCAACTAAACTTCCCTACACGCATGGGGGAAGGGGGGAAACCCTAACAGGAGATTGAGATATGGACAGGGAGATGGATAAGGGGAAGAAGAAGGAGGCCATGGACCCAATCATGATGGAAGAGGACCAGATAAAGAAAATAATGGCTAAATTTGGAAAGACGTGCAGTGGAAGACCTTACCAATATAAGATGAATAACAAGAAGAGGGCCATAGATGACAGAGAGTTCTTGGCGAGCGATGAAGAAGAGGTAGAGGATCTTTGGGTTGTGGAGAAAACTGAGGAAATCCTGCGTGCAACATACGAAAAGAAAACAAGAGGTCTAGGTTCATGAATAGAAGGAATAACTCCAATCCAAATTACCATCAATGTGGAACCTATAATCCCATGTGCGACTAATACACCTGAAAGAACACTAGCATTTAAAAAACCAAATTTTAGTCGAAGAGGAGAAACATGACATGGATGTAACATCCCGCTCTGGCGCACTGAGACCCATTATTATTTGAGGACACTTGCTCACAAGTGATCTCGACTCTTTTGACATTAAAACCTATTATATTTGATTATGATGTGATTTGACATATGACATGATGTGTTACTATTTGATTAGACGGGTGCTATTGACTCAGTTTGATTGAGTGTGCAGGGTTTTTGACCTCGAGGATGCAGAGGCATCGGTAGGTCCCCCTTGGACTCCAGACTGAGTCAGGGAGTGTGCTTCTGGGTTAATATGTTTATTCTGATGTTTTATTTGATTGATGATTTGATGTTGACATTCTAACATGATCGTTGGTGTTGTAGGCTGACGATAGCTTGCCGACTTGACTCACATATGGAGTAAAGGGGCCACACACAATTGCAGAGAGGTTGAGGGAGAGGGGTGGACAGCAGCCCTGCCACCGCCTGCTAGCACTCCCGCCGTGGCTCGAACTGTAGGTT
>ML783110.1:403834-442085 GCA_009831015.1 Picea engelmannii
AACTCATTACAGGTCATTTATACAAGATGGGAACAAACAACATTTTGAGAAGGTGTGTATTGGAACATGAATGACCCACGGTTTTAGTAGAATCTCATGAAGTAATATATGGATGACACTATGCAGGAAAATCTACCGCGTAGAAGGTATTGAACGTAGGTTTATGGTGGCTAACCATTCATAAAGATGCCAAGGAATATTGCCAGAACTGTGATGTTTTTCATAGGGTTGTCAAACCTAATAGGAGGGATGAGATTCCCCTAAGACCACAAGTAACTTTGTAGGTATTTGACAAATGGATAATAGATTTCATCAGACCTATTAATCCACCAACAAGAAGGTCAGGAGCTAGATATAACATTACTACGACCAAATACTTAACCAAATGGGAAGAAGTAGCACCAGTCAAAGATTGAAGCGTAGAGACATCATCACACTTCTTATTTGAGCAGGTGATCACCAAATTTAAATGTCCCGGGATTTTGATGAGTGACCAAGGCACTCATTTTATTAATAGTACCATCAAGGCTATGACCGAGGATTTTGAAGTCTATCACCAGAAGAGTACACCATAACATCCTCATGCGAATGGAACAGTAGAAGCTTTCAATAATATTTTGGAATATGATTTGACTAAGATCTGCAATGTTAACATGGATGATTGAGACTTGAAAATACCAGCAATACTATGGGAATACATGACCACATGTAAGAAGTTGACATGACCGACACCAATTAGATTGGTGTATGGATAAGAAGCAGTGGTACCATTAGAATTTCTTGTACCCAATATACACATAGCAACAATTACCAACATGACTGAAATATGCATAGTTCAGAAGAGGTTAATTGAACTAATGGAAATGGAAGAAGACGCGATTCTGGAAGGATTTCACCAAGAGGTACAGAAAGCAAGGGACAAGGCTTGGCATGACAGACACATAAAAAAGAAGAGATTTGAGGAGGGAGACCTAGTTCTGCTCTATGACAACAAATTTTTGCAACATCCTGGTAAGTTCAAAATGGATTGGATAGGGCCATATGAAGTAAATACTGTCACGGATGGAGGATTTGTGCAGCTAAAGGATTTGGGAGGAACATAACTTAAAGGAACGATGAATGGTAGTCAACTAAAACTATACAGGGACAGTCGACCTACTAACTCTTAGCAATTACATCGCAATAAGAAAGTCATGTATATAGTGTACTATAGTAGATATTAGGAAAAGAAAATGATAAAAATAAATAAAAAGGAGAAAAATAAGAAAAATGAAGACAAAAGTAGAAAAAGAAGGAAAATACAAAACAAAGGGAAATGTCATGCGCATTAGACATCGAAATCAGCATGACAAGAAAAAGTTATCGCACGCAACATATGATTGATAGTAATCAAACACAACATGCCAGAGAAAAAGTCATAGCAGAAACATGTAGTGTGTTGAAAAGTTACAACACACCGGAAAACAAACCAACAATCAGAAAAGCAAAAACCGGTCATTGGGGTAAAAAGGCACAAACTGAGCATTTATGAAACTTAATGAAGCATGGTCAAGAAGATTTAAAACATTTATGGCCACTAAAGAAGCGTCTACAAGAACATTTAGGGAATTTATGACACTCTGTATATAAATAAAACGTGGGCTAAAAAACACTCTTTGTGAATTTACATATCCGTAAAGCTAAGGAGCACGAAGACGGGTGGTGAACAGGAAAGTTTGAAGATCTTAGCAGCCGAATTTCAATCGAAGAAGGAAGAATTACCCAAGATGGCACCTCCAGAATTCGGCACACCTGGACAAACAACACGAAAAACACGTAGTAGCCACAAGTCACTGCAGGAACCCACAGAGGAAGAACAATGTTTTACACAGCTAGAGGGAATAGTCGATGTCGATGCAATTCATTCACCGCAGGCTAAACCAGTGAGTGCCACACTGGTAGAGGAAGAGGGACAGGCCCCGACGATGGTTGATATAGACATCGACTCACAGGGCAGTGTGGGGGGATAAAACCCATCAGTAACAGGAAACCCACAACAACCTCCCAGGGAAAAAGCAACCCACCATACAAATGGTGTTGACAGTGAAAGGATAGAATATGATGGCCAGGGTTACAACCTGTGGTAGGGTCCGCGCAGTATGCGGAAGTGAAACTCCAAGAAATCATGGGGAAACCAGAGTCAGGATGGGAAGAAAGAGAGCTAGAGGTTGGGACATCCAACATGCCATCACGAAGAAAGGGGAAACATCCCATTGCATGATCCCCGCACAAGCAGCCCAAGGCCTCTATAGTTTTTTTGTGCATTCCAGATGGGGTGCAGGCCACACCAATTTTTTTGGGTTGTGTCGAAAGGTTAATGTATGCATACCACGATGTGTCTGACACCAACAAGTTCCCAAAATTTTCACAATAGGTGTACATGGAAAGCCTGGGAACAGGGCCGGTAGGAGATCTAGTGTTGCAACCAAATCAGTGGGTAGCAGTCATTGTGAATACATGGATACTTCATATGTTGGAGATTACTCACTTCGACAGGGGGAAATACGTGAACAACTGTATCAAGCAGTTATTGGTGGTCCTCCATGGAGGAATTTTGTGGATGGACAAACAAATGTCCATTGATATCGAATTAATATCGTTCATCATAGGACTGCCATCAAATGACAAGAAGCCTGCACAGTATATGGATGACAAAACTAAGGAAAAGGAACTCACAAAAGAAATAAAGAAAACCTATGGGACAGAAAGGGGCTTGCGTAACATTATCATAAAGCGGATAAGTGGCACAACTACCAAGATGGAAATAAAGTTGATGGCATGAAAACACCTTCGAAAATGTCGCAAGGAGGAAGTCCTCGCAGGAGTTGTCGCAACTACAATGCAGTGCACAAATGACACCATGCTCTGCTAGGCCCCATAATTATTGAATGTGTTCCTAAACAACTGCAAGAATGTGCAGGAATTGGGAACCAAGTTCCACTATTCGTGGTTCATCATGTTGATAGCACTAATTGGATGGAAAGAGCATACCTATTCATACTTTTGTGATAAAGTAGGATGATGTTGCACAGTATGTTACACATCGTTGGGGAGCATGTCTGATTCAAAGCAGAAGAGTGTCAACGCTTGCACTTTTTCTCGGTATCTCAATGATATGCAAGAGAATATAGCCAATACTTGACGAAAATAACTCCTTAGGTGGTTGCGCAGTACCAGGGAATAGCCAAATTCAAGGCTACGTGACACAATATGTGGAGCCAGGCAGGCAGGGATCCATACAAAGAATGGATACAACTTTGATTATGCGTGAACACAGAGGAAGTCAAATGGGAAATAAAGGACTAGAAGGATGACTGGAAGATCCCAGTCATCACCAAAGACATGCCCAAGGGGAAAGAAGTTGAAGCAGGGTCATCTAAGACATTTGTAGGAGGAAGTGTTGTGGCCAAGAAACCAACACAGGAGATGAAGCCTGGCCCAAAGACAGTGAAACAGAAGAAGGACAATGCCCCAAAGAAGGATGAGAAGATAGGAAAGAAGTATAATGTCCCTGCGTAGGAGGAACAAGGAGAGGGGGACACAACAACACAAGGAAACCCGACTACAACAACTTTGCAAGATGCAGGGCCACCCAAATGGTCGATCGTACATATATGTGGGCTGCTAAATAAGGCCAAGGCCCACAAGGACATCCCAGAATACACAATCACCGATGATGATGTTGACTTAGTAGCAGAGAGGGTTTAGGACCGCGCAACAGAGGAATATGAGGAGGCTGAGAACCATCGAGAAATGATCATGAAGGAGTTGTTCGATGTTAAGTAGGTCCTAGAATCGATATAATCGACACAAGCACAAGAGAGGGGAGCAGAATCGATCCCACAATCGACAGAGGTAGGGAACAAAACCATGCATAACAAGGAATAATCAATCCAACTCCTAGCACAAGAAAGTCCTAGCTTTCACATTACAATAAATGTGTTGTAGTTCGAGGAGGCCATGACACAAAAACCACTTCAATACTGGCACAGGTAGAGTTGGTCTTGGCTTAAATACCAACTATGGCACTGTACAAGCTACAAGTCAGTGTCACACAGGAAGTGCAATCATGAGCCAGGGCATATGTGGCAAGATTACGAGTCACCAGCGATGGAAAGTACACACTACAAATTGTGGTAGAGTAGGTCCAGATGGAGACACAGGAGGAGAAACAACGTACATATAACCTTGAGTAGAACCTGAAGGAAGTCTTCACAAATATTTTGAACAGTGCGCAGGGAGCCATGACCAACACTGAAAAACATATTCAGATTATCATGTAGATGCTCGAAGGGTATAGAAAGGAGATCGAGGAACTAAAGGAAAAGTTAACACTGACAACTCCTCCTGAAGTCATAGTTGAAAGGGAACAACATGCAGCCTTGCAAATATAAATGATCGAAAGAGAAGCCAAAGAGGTCACAAAACGTTTTGAGAGGATCGTGCATTTATGGACGACTTTGGAGGAAGACAAGAGGGTCCAACTGTTGGACTAACAAGTGGAGAAAACTAGCGCTGCAATGGAGGAGTTGAAACAACGAAAAAAGAACATGAGTATCACAGAACGGTTGAAAGGCACGAAGGAGATGAAGACCTTGTAGACATAATTGAAGACTGCGTGGATCAACAAACAAGCAAGGTGGGCCAAATTAGAACTTCTCTGGGAGCAAGAAACACAAATAATCGATGATCTAGAGGAGGAAAAGACAAGTATGGCACAAGTTCACATAGAGAGCATAGAGTCTCTGAAGGAACACATTACATCGCAAATGATAGAGGACCTTACAGAGAAAGCTACATAAGAGAATGCCAAATGGGAGGAACTAGAGGGAAATTTTTATGACTTGGAGATGGTTATGCAAGGAGAAAGGACCACCTGAGTGGCTCGGGATGAGCCACATGTTAGTCTTGGGGGCCTGTTGGTGCAGACCTATTTTGGGAGAAAGATATATTTTGGGTGCAGGCCTAATGGTGAAAAATAATGTCTATTTTTGGAGCACACACCTTAGGAGGCAGAAAAATAGCATGCAGAAAAATAGCATGTAGAAAAAAGAAGGAAAAGCAACGTGGAACACATGCAGACATGCCTAACTATGCTAGGGTTAGGGTTTTTGAAAAATATTGTAATGGCTACAAGCTGGTAGAGTAGTATAAATAAGGACCTAGGAGGTCTAGGTTGGGGGTTTGGAAGTTATTGATTGTAGTGATTTTTGTTATGGTCCTTGTGGTAGAGTCAAATAAGCTGATATTTTAGGGTTAGGTCATAGGTTGAGGATCCCGGTGTGATCTAGTCATCCTCCTAGAGGGTACTTACCCTCATTTTGATTGTAATACTGAAGATGTAATGCATGCAACGCTGAGTTTGCAGCAAAATAAATAAAAGAGTAGAGAATCCAAATCTTTGTGGATGTAGCCCAGGAGGGGGTGAACCATGATAAAATATTGTGTTCTATGTGTTGCTAATGAATGATTTACTATTCTATTAATCATTAAGTAAAGAATGAATGGTTAAAACAAGTTATAACAACATGCATGCATATGTTTAAAGATGAATGAATCATTGAAGTTAGAAGAATGATTAACGATGATGATGTATGAGTAAAATAATTTAAACACAATCCCCACTCATTCCTAGACTACAAACACCTGAGTATTGTAGTCCCCCATAAATCTATCTAGGGTGAAACTATGATGTGCACTATGTGCGCAACATTGCCTTCTGGTTTACTAGGAGGACCGATAGTTTTGAGGGTTTTGTTGAAAACCTATTTGAGATCAGAACCTAGGTCATCCCAAGTAACCAACAGACAATATTCTCAAACTCTTATCATCCTAGGATCTCTTGTGAGGGAGTCACACCCAAAAAATCTTCTTTAATGACATGTCAATGTTCAAAGAGAAGAAAAGAGAAGAACATATATGTAGGAAAACAATGGGGCTTTGACACCCTTCTCAATATTACAAAGTGTTTTATAAATTAAAATAGGTAACAGATCCAAAGATGTTGTAATAAAAAACTGAAGGTTAACTAGGGTCTTACTACGACTAACTAAAGTCTCACTGGTTGAGTTGGCAAACAACTTGACAAGAGGGTGTATAGCTGAAGATTATCTCTAACAGTCTATGTATGGTAGGACAATGTTGTTCGTGATGATGAAATTTATGAAGATAACATAATCTGTAGATGACAACTTAATTGTTTCACATACAAAATATAAACAACCACTCACTCATTTTCAAAAAGGATTTCTTACTCACAATCTAATTGGAAATTAATTTGTCCAATTTCATGAGGTGAAACTTCACTTGGTAAAAATGAGAAAGCACTATGTAATTAGTATGTGTTTCTTCATCGCTCACTTCTAGTGTATAGACATTTCAAAAATGTTTTGACACCTTCTCAACAACTTCCTGAATAACCACTTCCCTAGTTATTTTTTCTTTGAGATCTACTTCTTCAAGCATTTATTGGAAATGCTATCAAAAAGATAAAAGACATGAATTTGTATCATCATTACTATAATCCAAGACAATATCAACTCACCAAAATCAATGTGTGTGTGAGAAAAATTGGGATGCATTTGAGTTATAGAAGGGTGTAACATAATCTCTAGTGGCTGATGGTGGTGACGTTAATTCCCATGGAACATAATTCTATTTTATTAAAAACAAATCTTCTCGCCAATATTATCTTTGTTTGAGTTACAATATAAACTTGTGAGTATGGGATTTTAGAAGACAAAATTCCGCCCATATTATCTTTGTTAGAATCACAATATAGACATATGGGATTTTAGAAGACAAAATTCTGCCATTGTCCTCACTCTTGGGAGCATTTGGAAGAAAAATTGTGAGCTTGGATTCCTTACAAAAACACTGGGTCTACCTCTCAATATTTTTTAAAAAACAACATTTAGTAGTAAACAAAAATAAGGCGGGATTGGGAATCAAAGGTGTTTAACATCATGAAACTTTATAGAATTAAATATTAACATAGAATACACTCATGAAGAAAATCTAGAATTGTAAAGATTCAAGCATAAACCATATTATGTACAAATATTATTAATGAACTTGTCCTTCATATCCCATATATAATCAACTTCTACGTCAAAAAATGAATTGTGTTGCAATGCGTTGGAGATTGAGATTCACTAGAATCACAACCAAAACAAGTTTATGTTGAAAGTGTATATGGGAAGTTTCAGTTTAATAATATTAAAAAATTTCGATGCTCAGGTCGGGACTCTTTATTGCTTTCTTAATATTAAAAAAAAATTATGCTCAAGTTGGGGATTTTTAATGTTTTTCGTAAACTCATTCCAAACAAACTATAAATCTACTTCTATACACCACAAACAAAGGAGATCTGCTTAAGATGGAGAATCAATACACAACAAACAAAGGAGATTTTCTGAGGAAGGAGAATCAATACACAACAAACAGAGGAGATCTGCACATGACAAGAAATTCAATAGAAGGACAACTAGGCACTACTAAGGACATATGGTAATATTTAAAAAAAATTAAAAGAAAGTAAAATTTATTTAATTTTTTCCTGACAGTTTCACATCGAAGCGGGATAAATTGTCATTTCCTCCTTTTCAACCAAAATAATTTTGAATATTAAATATTAAAAACATTATTTATAATTTTTGAAATATTAAATTTAATACATAAATATTATGAAACTTTTGAAAAACATTATAGAAATTTTTTATTATTATTAAAAAGTTAAAATAGTTTGATCGAAAATCAATCGTTATATTCCCTGTATTCCCTGCTTTGACAAGGACTAATAAAATGTTCTAATAAAGGTTAGTATTATTTAAATACAAATTTTAAACTTAGTTTTTTGTTTTTTTTGTAAGTTAGTTGATGAATTTTTCGTATTAACAGAAAAAAAATATTACATAGACTAACTTGTCAGCTTGTTATTAGGGAAACCAAACCAACAACAAAAGAACAATTTCTTGATTCAAACCAGCTTTGAACAACAACAAAATTAAGATCATGAATTGTCTTCAAAATAGCTAAAACAGAGAAACCATTGTCCTACGATCTAACACCTAAATTGGGGGAAGGCTAGAGTAGCCTTGTCTTTACAATAGGAAAACCAAAAATCTAGTAACCAAAACATTTAGGAAGTTAGATAGGAGGAAAATTTGTCACATCTTCAGGAACCTATTGGTGGGACTTCTCGTGGCTTAGTGAAGTCCACACCTGTTGTTTTCTCAACCAAGAGGGAGACTTTGTGATCGATCCCTTTGATATGCAACTGCATGTATTCCAGCTGGAGCAAGTTCTCGTTGTGACCCACTTTCCTTTATACTAGTGTCTTTCCCATTAGGGATTTCATGTGCCAATAGAGATCCATAGTTTTATGATCTTTCATCTCTCTAGTTCTGGATGAACCAGTGACAGGAATCTATGGATAGAGTTTAGCATCCAAATCCTCGTCTTGGATGAAGTGATGGTCCAGTCAAACCTCAATTTTTTTTATCTAAATTTCTACCCTTATCTTAGGAGGCATGTATATGTAGAAAGCATTGAGCGACACCTCTATGTCATGTTGTTTCCTTGAAGTGGGGAGACAACGTACTCACTTATGGCCCTGATGACTGGGACCACCTCTAACCATGGTGACTCGTAGGGTTGAAGGGAACACATAGGGAATTGGAGGGAGAGCCCAAAGAACTAGAAGAACCACTGATAACCAAAGGGTGGACAAAGTGACTGGGAAATTCTTGAAATGATCACAAATTCCCCACAGTGGTGGCCTAAAATAGCCATGACAACCCAATGCAAAATCCCTTTAGTTCATGCAACATTCATTTCCCAAACGAGTGTCTGTAGCATTCATGACAATTCCAAAACAATACAAGTTGGTATCACCAAAGAGGAATGAACCCCCAAATCCCAAGCACCTTCTGTTATAACTGTTTGCATAATACAAAGACAGGAAGAGCTCGCCAAGTGGTATCTCGAAGAGAAAGTAGAGAACAATAACATGAATGCAAGGGGAAGATACATGGCACACTTATCATATCCCTACACCCCATTCGGGAGTTTAAACTTAGTTATTGATATCAAGTGAAAATTATATTTCTTAATTTAAATTAATTTTATCCAAGAGTTTTATGGAAAATTAAGAGAATATGAAACATCTAAGACGTGGGTTTTTCATTTTATTTTCATAGTAATGTGTTAGAATTTACGATTTAGTATTTAAAACCTATATAATTTCTAAGCATAATGCCTAGTTTTATTGAAATTAGATTTATATTCAACAAAATTGAGATTAGATTTTTAATGAAAGAAAATTAAATATAGGTATTTTTTCGAATTTGATAGTAATTAATGTATAGAATATCAATATAAATTATTTTAGTAAAATAAGAAAAAAAACTATGGTATTTCTTTGAACATGTATAATAGTCATCATAAGCTTAAAAAAAGGTGGATTAGAGATTATGTAATTGGATTAACTATTGGAACATAAATGAAGATATAATCATGTTAATATATTTATCTCGGTGGGTTAGGTCGAGTGGTTGAGAGTTGTGTGTTGCAAGAAAGAGGTCTCGAGGTCAAGTCCCTGGGTTGGTTGCATCTATGAGGGCCTCACTCAATGTCTCCACCGGGTTAGATTGCTAAAACTACAACCGGTCGGTTTACCTCCCGTACCATCCCCTTGACATGAGGGGAAGTACCTCTCGTACCATCCCCTTGAAATGAGGGGAAATATGGTTGATTTATCTTCCGTACCATCCCCTTGAAATGAAGGGAAGTACCTAGAGGGTTTCCTGAGATGTGTATTCCATTGAAAAAAAAATGATGTCGATATATCGATAGTATTGACTTATATATAATTATTAATCTTAAAGACAAGACAAATAAAATCATTAACAAGAGGAAGTTGATGAAAAATGTGTGATACAAAATAAGTTGAATATGAGTAGTGTTTCCTTTTGAATCTACCCTTAATAATATATATGTAATTTTACTTAATTTTATAATTTTATTATTCTCTAAGACCTCCTAACTTACAAAAATAAAAACAAAGTTAATACTTAACTTATCAAAATAAAAATAAAAATAAAAAAATTAAAACGAAACTTTATCTTACTAAAGTAAACAAATTAATCTAAGAATGTAAATCTTTACAATTAGAAGACATAATGTAGAATACATTTCTAGATAAACACAATGTACATGGTTTTTGAAACATCCAACGTGTTGAGTGGACATTTCACCCATCATCGGGGACAACAAAAAGCTCATATGTAGGAAACGAGTGTCGAGGTTTTGTATTTAAATATTTGGATATGAAGGCGATCATTGAGTGAGAATTAGGTAAAGAATAACAAAGTCAATTTGGTCGTTGAGATTAAAAATAATTAATTAACCGAGACAACATGGCCTTTGAAATTAATACAAGGTTAAAATTAATTACTAGAGAAAATACAAATACCAAGAGTTCAAATTCATGGTTAAGAATGAAGAGTATAAAAAGAGGGTTGGAGATGAAATATTAATAATATCATATATAATGAAGTAGTGACTTGTTTGGATTAGTCAAAATAAGGAGGACATATTAATGGCGTAGAGTATCAATTAGTATTGAAAGATAATAATGACATGATAATAATATTATATAATAACATACTATAATAATGTAATATAATCTAATAATGACAATAATGAAGATAATGTAATAATGAATATAATGGTGTTGTTTTAAGGAGTTTTTGAAAGGTCCAAAAACTTCTTACACAATTTATTTCCATAATTACAAAGAACGTTGTGAGGCACTGTGAAAATATGCATACTTTAAGAATATAATGGTGATGGTGTAGGTTAATAATTCATAAAATGTGATAATATCGGTAAGATAATATTATACTATATAATATATTAAAAGAAAATAATATACTAATGAAATTGGAAAAGATATAGAATGAACAAAGAACATTATGAGGAACTGTGAAAATTTGCATACTTTAAGAATATAATGGTGATGGGTTAATAATTAATAAAAGGTGATAATATTGTTAAGCTAATATTATACTATATACTATATTAATCTAAAATAATATAATAATGAAATTGGAAAAAAATATAGAATGAATAAACATAGAGCAATTGAATAGAAACATGAAGGCTTTCATGTGAAGAGTAAAATGAGATGGAAGAATCCAAGAGAATGTGAGGAAACAAAAGCAATGAAGAATAAAAGGGGGAACGCGGGTGAATGGAGATAGTGCAGAAAGTGAAACTCCACAACGAAAGCCTATTGATTGAGGTGGTGAATGGCGGGTTTCCAAGATTGACTAAGTTTGTAGTCATCTTCGCGATTAAAAATATTAGGATGTTTTTTCTATTTCAAGAGCTTCTTGAATGTGTCAAGTGGAGTAGTAAGGGGTTGAGGCTAGAATTTTAGTTTGGTCAAAGCAAATGGGTTGCTTGGATTCGATGGAGTGTTCGACGATAGCTGGTTTGGAGATTCAGTTGTGGGTCGTATAAACTATATGTTCTTTGAGATGGGATTTGAAAGATCTACCAGTTTGACTTATGTAAGATTTGTCACAAGAGCAAGGGATTTGGTAAACTCCTTGGCCCAACATGGTGTCAGATTTGTCTTTAATAGTTATGAAGAGTTGTTTAAGGATTTTATATGGTTTGAACACAATTTTGATATTCTTTTTAGCTAGGATATTCCGATTTCATTATTATATTATATTCTAGTATAATATTAGCTTAGAAATATTATCACATTTTATTAATTATTCACCATTATCTTCATTATTGTCATTATCATATTATATTACATTATTATCATATTGGATTATTATCTTTCAATACTAATTGATACTCTAGGCCATAAATATTTCCTCCTTATTTTGACTAATCCAAACAAGTCACTACTTCATTATCTCTTATATTATTAATATTCCATCTCCAATCCTCTTTTTGTACTCTTCATTTTTAACTGCTAATTTTATCTCTATGTATTTTGTATTTTCTCAACTGATTAATTTTAACCTTGTATTAATATCAAAGGCCATGTTGACTCGGTTAATTAATTCTTTTTAATCACAATGGTCAGTTTAACTTTATTATTCTAAATCTAATTTTTACTCAACGGCCACCTTCTTATCAAAATCTTTAAATATAAAACTTGGACACTTGTTTCCTACATATAATCTTTTTGTTATCCCTCATGATAAGTCGACTCGAAAAATTAGATTTTTTGAAAACCATGTATACAATGTTTATCCAAAAATATATTCTACATTAAATTAATCTAATTATTAACTCACTCATTTTCAAATATATACCTACTTTCTTATAAATAATTGTTAAACTTCATCGATTAATTATATAAATAAAGAAAAATTAACCTCATAATCTCTATTGAATTCATTTCCGTGAAAATGTCCCATGTTTTTAACTACATCATATGTAACAATTCATTTTCACCTTTGATTAATCAATAAATATAAATTAAGCATATATGATGAGGACATGGCTCCACTACCGACATGTATCCAATCATTTTTACCTTTAATTAATCAATAAATCTGAATTAAGCATGTATGATGAGGACATGGCTCCACTACCGAGATTATTTATTTCACTTTTGTTCATGATTATGAATTAGAAAATGTTTTAGCAGTGCGAGGAATTAACATACATTACTTTGATTAATTTGATTGCCGTGAGGTACCAATGTACTTGGTCCAAATTAAATGAAAATTTTGTGTACTTTATATGTGACTATGCAATCTTAAAGGAAACATATGTACAAAATCCTACGCACCTAGGTTATACTTTGAGTTAAAGTTGACACGAGGGTTAAAATTGACCGTTCCACTAGGAAGAAAGCCACGAAATATGAAAAAAGGTTTAGGTTATAATTTGAATTAAAGTTGGTAGGGTTAAAATTGATTGATTATTCACTTCGAAGAAAGCTGCTCAATATGGAAAAAAAAGGCTTAGAATATAATTGGGAATATACTTGGAATTAAAGTTGTATAAAGGGTTAAAACCTTGTAAAGAAATTGAATATATGTTTCAATTTCAAGTTTCAATGGTAAATTTTTAAAACAAAATTATAATAGTATAGAAACAATAAAGTTTTTTCCACATGAAGAAACAATAAAGTTAAACATACAAATTCTCTTTAACCAAATTTTGGTTGTATAATTTTGCAATGTGTAATGTATGGAATGAGTGATCTCAATGATTTTATTTTATTTATAAGTGAAATAGTAGGCTATTTTTTTGAGCTAATTTCAATTTGAATAATTTTATTGAAGTTGTAGGATGAAGATAATTAATGAAGATTGAATCAAATGTTAAATTTGGAAATAATGGTTTGATAAAATTTATTTTTGGTCATTACATTGTTTTTGGATGGTGTATAGGCATTAGTGAACTGAATTTTTTATTATTATTAATTTTCCATTTTGAGCATTGAAAAATGACTAAATATTGCACTATGATTAGTTGGTCAAACTTGGGGCTTTACTCGACTCATGATAATGAGACTAAGGTTACATGATGATGGAAGGCCAAAATACGTCACACATTTCTTTCTTCTAAACCATGGGAAAATATTCAAACAAGCAAGGAGTAGAGAAGTCACATGTTCAATTCCTCCAGAGGTCAAATGTTCAATTCTAGAGGTGTAGATTATGTACATGTGAGCAAGTTGTTATTTGTGGATATTTGTATGGTGTTAGCAATGTATCGACGAATCGTATTTCGCAAATAAACCCCACTACCAAAAAATTTAAAATATGATTTAATCAATCGTCAATTGAGCATAACTTAGGCATAACTTGATCATCTTTTGAATCTTACCCAAATTTATAGTTAAGTGTGGCTTACAAGTTATTACACCTAACCTAGAGTTTATAAGTAACAATTTGTCATATTTAAAAATGAATCTTGATTAATGAATCCCATGAGTGACCAACTCTCCCAAATCTTAAAAACCAGAAAATTAGAAAAAAAAAACTTAATTAAAGATACCAAAAACATAGATTTATAAATTATTTAAGTGATAGTTTCCACACATTAAATGTGATTTAGAGTAAAATTTCATTAAACATGATAATCATACTTCTTTAGTAATGTGGTTGCCCTTTCTCTCTCTTCAATGGTCAATTGTTATTTAAGTGATAGTTTCCACACATTAAATGTGGTTGCCCTTTCTCTCTCTTCAATTGTCAATTGTTATTTAAGTGATAGTTTCCACACATTAAATGTGATTTAGAGTAAAATTTCATTAAACATGAAAATCATACTTCTTTAGTAATGTGGTTGCCCTTTCTCTCTCTTCAATTGTCAATTGACATCTCGATGGACTTGATAATCATATTTCTTTAATAATTGTTGTTGGCCGTTATAAGTTATTTCTCGGTACAAAAATGTTTTAACATTTAGTGGAATTAAACCTTCGTGGCTTTGATTAATTTTATTTCGTAAAAATATTTCACATAATATGATATACATATATTCCCAATGAAAAGGACAAAAAGAAGACCTCACTCGAGAATGATTAATTTCTAAGATAGTGCAAGTGATTATGTCAACTCATGAAGTACATTAATACATCTTGGAATGTCTTGTGGAGTGAGAAAGGTGAAAGATCTGGTAAACACTGTTATAATTAATGTTTTTAGGGAAGAAAATAAAATGTTATGATATTTAGAGTTGTATATTTAATTTTTATTGTTACAATGATAAGATTTTAATGTGTAATTACATCATTTTTTACATATAAAATTTGGTCATTTTAAATAATTTATTGATAGTTTGTAAAGAAATATATTCTTATTTTTGTTAGATGTTTTTGTATTTTGGGATGTTAACATATTTGCTTATATTTAAGGAAGATAAACTCTTAATTGCTAAAAAAAATTAGATCATATACCAAGACCAAAATGATCATATCAATTTTCTTGACTAACAAAATGTATAATATTCAAAATTTAATCCTTTTTTTTTTGGTAAGTTAGAAAAATATATTAAAACCTTCTAGAGTCCAAAAATTATAGCTGGTGAGATAGACAATGAGACCGTGGCAGTATCGCCCAAATGGGAAACCAATGTTGCCACATGTCCATACAGTTCATAGTTGTCCATGCAATTACAATGACAAGAGAAAGAAAAAGTCATGTAACAAAAAACTTTGCTAAGCCTAGGAGCTAGGGTGCCTCGTAGGGCTAGAACCTAGGAAAATAAATCATCTAGAAACATCAAAAAACCAGTGAAACCTGTGAACGTCGGAATCATCCTGAGCTAGGGCCCGACGTCCGTTCCTTCTGTGGATCTTGCACAATGTCCTTGCTTGGAGTCCATGTGTCTGGAGTGGTGTAAAGTAGAGCACAAAGAAGAGTCTCCAAGCACTCCTCGCGGCGTTCCCGATGATCATCCCTGTTCAACAGCTCCGTAATGTCGCGCTTGAATTCGAAGACCAAATTCTGCGTAAGTTCCAGAGAATTTTTCAATTTCATGAGCCCATTGCACTGAGCACAAGTGGGTGGAGGCGAAGGGGGAGGTGGAGCATCAGAAGAATAAGGTGGGGAGGCAAAAGAAGAGAGAGGGGAGGATGAAGAAGTGAGGGGGGCGGTCCAGCTGGGGGGAGCGGAGGGAAGGGGGAGGCGGGAGGGAGACTGGTGTATGGGCAGCGACTCTAGGCTCAGCTTGGGTGCGAAGCCAAGGGAATTTCCCATACCGTTGAACCACTCTACTCTACATGCCCAAGGTGAGGACAAAGGAGGGAGTTCCAGAGTGGAGGCATGGTCTGGAGTCTGAGGCAAGTTTTGAGAAGCTTGTCGACCTCGTCCTCGCAAGCCTCACCCCCTCACGTTATACCATGTCGCCCCACGCTTTGATTTTCCTCTGTGTTGTGGCATCGAGAAGAAAACCAAGAGAGGAGGGGAGAAAACGAACCAGAGGTGGAGCAGAGGGATGAACACAAACCGATGGTGGAGCGGAGAGATGAACTCGAACCAGAGGTGGAGAAAAATGGAAATGGGACTGCGAGGAGCAAGAGGTGAGGTGTGCGAATGAGTGAATGAATCCATCGACGCGAGACAAAATTCATGGATCTGTAGCTTGCGATGGGACTGGTTGGGAGGCCAGCCCATCGCATTAACTTCCTCAACGAGCTGGAGCGCCATAGCCATATATGGCTTTGTGCGAAGTTAGTAATGGGGGTATGTAGATCTAGAGGGTAAATGCATGGCGGGAGTGTGGTGTGCGATGGCAAGGTGTTGAGTGGGTTGTGGCCAGGTGTCCTCCCACTTGTCCGCTCGTGTGATGAACTTGGTGACACCCCATCCGAGGGAAAATTTAATCCTTTGAATAACAGATAAAAATTAATTTTAGATATTATACCAACTATCTTGACTTTATGATTATTTTTTTCGAAGTAAGAAAAATGTTATAATACTTAAACTTATAGATCTAATTTCTGATACAATGTTAAAATTTTAATGTGTAACTACATCATTTTTTATATATAACATTTGATCATTTGAAATAATTTATTGGTAGTTAATAAGGAGATAGATTCTTATTTTTGCTAGATGACTTTGAGTCTTGGACCGTTAACCTATTTTCTTACATCTAAATAAGATAAGTCCATCACTTATAATAATAATAATAATAATAATAATAATAATAATAATAATAATAATAATAATAATAATAATTCACATTTCAATACCAAAATTATCATATCAACTTTCTTGATCGACAAAATATATAATATTTAGAATTTGATCCTTCTGAATAACAAATATAAGATAATTTTAAATATTATACCAACTAGTATCTTAACTCCATGATTTTGCAATTTTTAACTCTACATAAAATCAATTTTTTTTCTTAACTAAAGAGAATTTAATTACCAAATAGTTTAATTAAAACATCGTTTATTCATTTCATTTCATTTATTTATATGAATAATTGAAATTAAATAACCCTTTCCTTCCTTCCATCAAAGATAATATAGTTTGAAATAAACTTATTATCCTTACTTTCATATATTTTCCTTATATAGTCTTTTGCAAAATTGAGAAATCCTTGTTAACCAAATTTTGGAACCTCCTTACATGATTTGAGTATAGCCCTTGAGAAGGACTACGAAATCAACAAGGGAATGGGAGGAGTCCTTTTTTCCCAAAAGAAAAATATCTCAAATTTATATAGAGTATAAATTCGCTTACAAATCAGAAAAATGTTCCTGAGCGATACTAAAGATCAACCCAAAAGACAGAGTATTGAGAGTTTCGGATACAATGTCCAAATACTCAGAAAATTGTTCAACAATAAAAAAAACAACAACTTAAAACTGTAAGAGGCAGAAATTTTTGAGCAAGTGACTTGAAATCAGCTTTCACTCCACAAAGACCTCACCCTTCTCACACTTCAAAGATGTTAAGGAAAGAATGAGGGATTTCTTCCCCATTGTCCTAGTGGTAGATCGAAATCCTTCCTTCAATTTCTTTAAGTGCCCTCTTTGAAAGTGTGTCGGCCTCTTTATTATGTTCCCTATAAATATGCTGGAAGCTAATATCTTTAAATTTTTTTTCCAAATCCTTCGGTTTTTTTTTTCCAACAATCAATGTTCACCGCTTGGAGGTTACCCTTTTGATTGATCCAGTCAATAATAACTTTCGAATCCCCAAGGATTTGTAATTTTTTGATCGACCAGATTGTTGCCAGGGTGAGAGTCGCCCACAACCCCATGAGTTTTTCCTTTTTATTTGTTCCAGCTCCGCAATTTATGAACCATTTTGTAATCCTCGACGAATGGGTCTTGAATAAATCGACCGCTCCACAAAAATTACCATTTGACAGGGTTGCACCATCAAAGCAAGCCAAGGTGAATCCCTTAGCCTGAGATATCTCACAAGCTTTGTTTGGGAATAATTTTTGTGTAGCCGGATGCCAGGAGAAAGAATCCACAATCCTGTGAACCACAGAGAAAAGAGAGGGGGAGCGATCTTAAAAAATCACCTTGTTTCTCTCAATCCATAAATGCCAGCAAGCAAGGGCAGCCAAACTGACTGGGACTAATTTTTCATTTGACCACACAGTAAAACAATCTGAGACTGTGAATCCATTCCACTAAATTTTTAGAGAAAAACGATTGTGCAGGCGCTGCCAAACTTCCTTTGTGAAGTTGCAATGGATTAAAAGATGATGTATGTTTTCAGAGTAGCAATTGCAGAGTTTACACACCCCTAGACCTTCCCAACCTTTCTTCTGGAGCGCCTCCCAGGTAAGGACTTTTTCTTTTGCTGACAACCAAATGAAAAGTTGTATTTTGAGTTGTAATGGCCACTTTCATAATTTTTGTGTCCAAACGCTGTCACAGCCATAGTCAAGTGGGTGAAGAAGAGCGGTGTAAAGGTTGGAGTCCTTGTTAACCAAGCTTTGGAGCCTCCTTACATGATTTGACAATAACCCTTGAGAAGGATTATAAAATTGACAAGGGAATGGGAGATGGTAAATCTCCCCTACTTTTTTAGAGGGGTGTAGCTCCCATGTTCAAGTTAAAAACCCCTCCCAAATCATCAAGGGGCATGATTATGAGAAAAATGAATTGCATAATGTGTACGTAAGTTAGTAGGGGCTAGCTAGGGTATACAACATAAGTGTCAACACTACAACCAATGAAAACTATAGCTAGGGTATACAACATAAGTGTCAACGCTACAACCAATGCAAACTATGTATATTTATGCAATATAATATACTAAGTAATTTATTTAATTTGGTATAAATAAATGAGGCCTTTTGCACATTAATGTGTAGAATTTGTATTGATGGTTATGAAAATAAAACACTCGGGACCAAACATAATAGAGATTCAGAGAAATATTAAGGGAGATACGATCATTTCAAATTTTTTTCCTCAAAACTTTAGATGCATAAAGGGGCTCTATTAAAAAGTAAGTTAATGCTTCAAAATTTTAGTTTTATTTTTTTGGGTTCTAACAAGAAAGATGGATTTTACAAGAAAATTCCATTGATGCTAGAATTTAAGAATAGATATATAGGACAAAGTCATCTTGTAAGGGGAATTGAAGATATTGGTTATGTTACGGTTTAAGAGAAGGTGTTGTGAGATAGTGAGAGTTTCTTAACTATGCTAAGATGAAGGCACTTTCAAATGAAGCATATGAACAAGTATTTTTACACAAGTTGTCTCATTCTATCAAGAAGGATAAATAAAGTACTAAGTATTTATTATCTAGTGATAACTCCCTATTGTAGGTTCATGGATGTATTCAACAAGAGAAGGTCATTGCTTCTATTAATCCTAGTTTCCAGCATAATTCCATCAATGTTAGCTTGCCTAAAAGATTGAAAGTCTCCACAAAGCATATTCAAAGCACACAGGTTGAGGGTGAGAATGTTCAATTTTTTAAAGATTTCAAATATTACTATGGGTAGTTATGTGTTGCATTCATATTTTCATGTTATAGGTACGGATGATGTGGATATTATTCTTAGTTATCCTTGGATGGAATTAATTGGTACCATTCAATATTAATGTGAAAATTACATTTATAAAGTTTTGGTACAAGAAAAATAAAATTACACTGCAACATATTTCTCTAACCAAACAAGAAGGGCCCAAGGTGGCATGTATAATTCCTTGCAAGAAAAATAAGTGCAGTACCTAATGACACCTCAAATGAAGAGTCTAAGTTTGAATCAAAAGAAGAGCCTACATAAGGAAATAAAGAAAATCCCACTTAAGCACCTAAAATTTTTCCCTAGGAAGGGCATAAAAGGAAGAATAATCTACAGAGTTGCATTCCTCAAGGGAACCATAAATTGATGAGTCAAATAAGGAAGAACCAATAGCTAAGGTTTTTATATATCACCATCCACCCCACCCTAAGAAATAAAAGTCATCAAGGCAAGGTCATGAGAATCAACAAACTTACTATGGACCAACATGGAACTAGAAAAGTACCCAATATGAAGGAACATGGAGCACTAAAAGAAATGCAGTGAGACATCAAAGTATCACAACAACATTATGGAACCAAAGGAGAAAGAAAAATCAAGATCCATAGGGAAAGACCATATTTGGACCCCATGTACATATTTCACTAGGATGAATGAATGCTCATGCATGGTACTAGCTAACTACATTGCTTAACACATCTATTATATGGATTCCTCCCATGTTTAAAGGATGAAACATGTGATGGGGGATGGAATGTAATGTACCTAGGGAGGATAATAGGGGGTATGTACAAAGGCCTCCAAGGGGATAATGAATGTAATGTGGCCATAATCATGCAATAATCCTAGTATGTAGTTAAAGGAAATAATATAATAATAAGGGGTAGTTGGCACAAACCCCTAAGAGTACTCATTAGAAAGTATAGATACACAAGTATCATTGTATTGATATATGTTGAATTTTGGATGTTATTGTCATGTAGCACACATGGATTATGGAGTGATTCCTTCCATAAAGAGTATTTGATGGTGTTACCCTACCTAAGGTTTCTCTCTATATTCTTGTGTTCATTGTTATGTTAATGCATTTTGGTATTTTTGAAGTTAAGGGTTTATTCTCAAGCTTAATTGTTTTATTTTATCTTCTATATATCATGGTTCACTGCAACATTAGGAGTACACCTACTTCCCTTTGGTGATATGTCTAGGTAGTACACACCACTAAAGAGAGAAACAATGTATTCCCTATCTATGTGTTCTACTAACCATCTTCAACTAAATTTTCTCCTTGATTGAATCATTGGTTGAATCTATAACTCAACTCTCCCTTTAATTGGATCATTGGTATCTTCTTGTGCTATATTTTGAACTCTATGTTGCTCATTGTTGCCTCACATCGTCAATACAAAAGCATGGTTGTCCCCTACAACCATTGTTGTGATCTACATTAGGCATCAATACATAGTCAATTAATCACACTCAAGTATGTGCATTGGATCACTCACATACAAACTTTTACATAGGTAGGTGTGTGTGTGTGTGTTTAATTCCCATGGCTATGGTGATAGTAATAGGCTCAAGAAGGAATATTTTGAATCATGTATATTACTTGGTTACAATCGCATATGTGTAGATATATGATTGATTGAGTGCTAGGTTGAAACTTCCAAATATCTAGAGTGTGTGTTTATGCAAGCATAACAGATTTATAGAGATAAATTTAGAGTGTTGGGTTTGGATTTGTACAAATAGAATTTCTATCTAATTGGAATTGAAACCATGTTGGACTTTCTCCTTGGTTGGGCATCCATCCATAGGTGCTGGTTTAATAACTAGAAACAAATATACACGACCATATATTAAGCAAGGGACACAAAGAGTTTACACTCTAGAAACCCCCAAATGGTTAAATAATTCCCATGTGTGTTTCTAATGTACAATTGGTCCCTTTATATAACAATAGGTTACCATAACAACTATGCCATAATTAGATGTTTAGTTCAACCATATGCATAAATATCTCCACAATATCTCCTTAAATCTTTCCATGAATCTCTCAATTGATATTCATCCCTAAAATATCTCTTTTCTCCTCATCTTTGATTCTTACATAGACTAATATGCTTGGTCCACTTCATTAACATGTTATAGTGTTTTCATTAAACATCACAAGTAGGAGTTAATCCTTCATACTCCCCCTTAACAAATACTTGTGATCTCAATATGTAATCATCATCCTCCGTCTTTTCAACAATACTTTGAATTGGTCCCATTTTCATCTTCTATGATATTTTCCTTTGATGTTCTTCGACTTCAGCTTCTGTCTTCTACGGTCTTCATATTTTGATATTTTGTCTTCATCTTTTTTCTCATGTACATATTTGGTCTTATTCATTCTTCATCCTCAATCTTCTTCAATTTTCATCTTGTACCCACAAAACATAAACATTGTGTTTGTTGAAGTCCATATAAAAAATTTACCATCCATCGAAATACATGGGTCACCAATCATTGTATCACCACAACAAAACATGTCATTAATGCGTAGAATAGCACCAAAATTTAGTGTATTTGAGTGCATGAATTGGGTTGAATGGCAGACGCAAAACCCGACGCCAAATGGCATTTTCAGGTGGGTTCTAGGATTAGCATCAAGATTAACATCAGGGTTAGTGCCTTGTTTTTCTCCTAGTTTAGTGCCGAAAATAAAGCCTAAAATGGCACCCAATTTTACGCCTAATTTTTCTCCTAAAATAGCGCTTAGTTTTTCTCCCAAACATGCTTCTTGTTTTTCTTATGGTATAGCGTCTAAAATAGCTTCTGGTTTGGCTTCCAAATGTATGCCAGGATTTACTTCCATTATTGTGTCTTTGTTTTCTTCTAAAATGGCTTCCATGATTGAGTCTTTTGTTGCTTCTAAAATTGCTTCCATTTTTACTTATTTGTTTTCTAAATTGCTTCTTTTTTTTCTTCCTAGGTAGCGCCAAGGTTTGCTTCTAAGATTGCTTCTAGTTTTTCTTTCATTGTTTCTTCCATAAATGTTTCTTTTGTTTCTTCTGAAGTGCCACCAGGTTTTTCTCCTTAATTGGCACTGAATTTTGCTTCCAGATTTGCTTCCTTGTTTGCTCCATGGTTTCCTTCCTTTTAGTTCCAAGGTTTTCTTCCTTTTTAGCGCTTGGTTTTGCTTCCATTTTAGGTCCAGGGGTTGCTTCCTTTTAGTGTTTGAGTTTTCTTCTTAATTAACATCCATTTTTGCTTCTTTTTAAGCAACCAATTTAGCTTCCTACTTACATCCAGAAATAGCTCCAAGTATGGATCCAATTTAATATCAATTTTTACTTCCATTTTAGAGCCACATTTTGCTTCCATTTTAACAACTCATGTTTCTTCCTTTTTATCTTCCATTTATTAATTTAATATTTTTTTATTTATTTCAATTTAATTATTTAAATATATCATGTCTCTTAAAAAACTTATATTATTATAGAGTAAGTCATATTGCAAATTTGAAGTATTTTATATGATAGCTTTTATAAAGAATTTTTAGGGAAATGGACATCCATACAAACTAATGACGTCAATATACTTATTAAATCTCCATCTAAATAAAATATACAACATAGAATACATATAAAATAGCCACAGGAGCTTCACCCTTTTTACCAATATCTTATGATGTTCATTCATAAATGGGTTTTTTTAATTATGAAAAACAATGTCAATATATTGTAGATATTGGAGGGGGTTGTGGGATATCCAGGGGTTTATAGGTATTAGGGGGTATTAAAAGGGGTATCTAGTTAAAACAAGGGTTTCTTTTATTGGAAATATGTATTGGGTGGGGGGTTCAACAAAAGGATTTTGGGATGTATTTATCAATATCTAGTGAAGTTAGGGGTATTATTTAATATCCCATGAACGCAGGTGCTATGTCACAGGTTTATTGAGTGAATATCCCATGAAAATAACAAGATAATGATTATAACATGATAATCATCTATAATTAAAACAAGTGAGTCAAATATACCAATATTAGATAAGTATAATGTCAAACAACTTATATCTTAAAAAAAAAACCAGATATCTCATTTGGAATGTATATCATAACATTTCTGGAGATCTTAAAAAAACCAGATATCACATTTGAAATTTATGTCATATCATTCATGAAGAAATTTGATTGAATTTGACAACATCCACCCTGAGTAGTAAAGTAAAATCATCATATGTAATAAATATCCATTCAAAAATCATCAACCACTTACAATATATATATATATATATATATATATATATAATTTTCCACACTTTTTCGTTGCTATTGCGACACTTATTTGTTGCACTTGCCATGAAATCAGATTTATTTTTTGTGGATCTTTTTTCGTCGCTATATTGACAAAGAGGAACTCATCGTGGAAATATCCATGAAAAATGGTTGCCATGTGCCATTTGTTTGTGTTCCTGAATAATTTTATTTTTATTTTTTTACAAACATTCGTCTATATAGTGACAAACATCCATCTATATAGTGACGTAAGTATGTGGAAAATCACAAATGATAAGAATTTGTTGTAGTAAATTATTATTTTTTTTTTACAAACATTCGTCTATATAGTGACAAACATCCGTCTATATAGTGACATAAGTATGTGGAAAAACACAAATGATAAGAATTTGTTGGAGTAATTTTTTTTTTTACAAACGTCCTTCTATATAGCAACAAACATCGATTTATATAGCGACATAAGTATGTGGAAAAACACAAATAATAAGCATTTGTTGCGACAAGAATGTTGTATTTTCCATGCTTTTTCATTGCTATAGAGACGAGGATTGTATGTTTTTAAACAAAAAAAAATTGTGCAACGATGACTATAGGCTTATGAAATGGAATTAAACTTGGATGAGGTAACCATGGCCCTTATTGAGATGGAAAATGACACGGGATTGATGGTTTTCCATGAAAATTGTACAAGGCTCCTCAAGATTTCATTAGCCCTGTTCTTATTTGTGTCTATAAGGAATCTCTAATATACTTCTCCCTAGGGGGGGAATTAACTAGGATCTTATCTGATTTATCTCAAAGTTTTGGGATCTTGGGATAATCACTTGGAGCTCAACAAATTTTGACCAAACATTGTTAAATATACAATTAGTTATTGGAAAGAGGTGGTATCCCTCCTTATTTAGCTAGCAAGGATTGATATTTAAGATGGACATTGAGGTAGACTTATTTATGTTGAAGGATTGGGTGGAGGGTCTCAATTTAAAAAACTTATCTTTGAAGGAGACATTCATTCCTTGGTGTGACCGGCCCACGAGCCCATCAATTGAAAGAGATAAGGTAACTGCCATTTTTTGGGGAGCCACTAACCAACTTCACAATAACATCCTTATTCTGGGGAGGCACATCCTTCCTCGAGGGATGAATTTCTTCCACTCTATGGCAAGACACGGTTACCCAACTACAAACAAGACCAGGGAGTAACACAATTTGAGAAGAGCATTTGGATTGAAGGAAAGCCCAAGGGACCAACCAAAAGAGGCACATATAACACCAAACATAAATGGGTATTCAAAGGATAATAGTTTTCCTTGAGAAGTAACATGATAGGATTGTCAACTAGGAGAGTTCCACCACTCATATGGAACACAAAAAAGAGTAAAAGTAAGAAATTCCAAAATGGGAAAAGAGGTTGACAGAAAGCATGGGCACCCATGGTGATTAAGATAAAGTCCAAACTATGCACATAAATCTCCATAGTCAACTCCACACCCTTGCCATATCTAGTAATTGATTAAAGTTATTGCTCGTGCATGAATGCCTCATCTTGTTTTCCATATTTGATAGTGATGTATATTGATTTATAGCCTGACAATGTTTATATTTTGAGGGATTTTTAGCAAAATTAAGATTTTAATTTTGATTGATTGTCTTATATGTATTCATCCATTGGTACCATTTAATTTCATTTGAAATAGAAGTAATTTTCTTTAGTTTAGAATATGTTAATTGAGAGAGACCATTGATACATGTAACCAAGTGGTATGCATACACAATTTTTCTCCTTGTGATTGTAATCTAGGTCTCTTTTTGTGGCTAAGGACATAGTGATATTTAATCCCACATTGAAGTGATCATTTGGATTATACTGGTTGGGAATTGGTAGAAATCCTCCTTGGAAATATCTTCTCACAATTTAAGTGTTATATTAAGATGGCATTGATTCTTGTGATGTAGTAAACTATAAGAAGTAAGACCTAAGGATATAATTGTTATAACAAATTCATGCTAGTATTATTTCAGATTGTGGGTGGTGCTAGAGTATAACCTACAATGTCACATTATTGTGATATCTTTAATCCCTAACAAGAAAGAAAGATCCTAACAGTTGTTTATTCGAGGATCCAAAGGATACACTTATTATTGATGAATCCTGGGATACGAGGTGCTTCTCGCACTACTAAATATGATCACATTTGCCACTCTTTTTCATTTTTATTGCGACACTTTTTCGATGAACTTGCCACGAAAGTGGGTCTTATTTTTCGTGGATATTTTTTTGTCTCTCTATTGATGACCCTAAACTCATAGTGGCAATATCCATGAAATATGGCCTCCACGTGTCATTCGGTTGGTAAGTGTTTCTTCCAACTTTTATTTTTACAAACATTTGTCTATATAGAGACAACACTCCGTCTATATAGCGACAACACTCCGTCTATATAGCGAAAATCATCCTCTTTTGTTTCCATGAGAATGTTATATTTTCCACAATTGTTCATCACTATATAGATGAAAAATCGTGTAAAAACACAAATGAAATTTTTTTGTTGCCACGAGAATGCTATATTTGCCATGATTTTTCATGACCATATAGATGGAAAATTATGGAAAAACACAAATGAAAAGTTTTTGTTTCCATGAGAATGTTATATTTACCACGATTTTTCATCTCTATATAGACAAAAAATCGTGGCAAAACAAAAATTAAAATTTTTTGTTGCCAAGAGAATGTTATATTTGCCACGATTTTTCGTCTCTATGTAGATGAAAAATCGTGGCAAAACATAAATGAATTTTTTTTTGTTGCCACGAGAATGCTATATTTTCCATGATTTTGCGTCGCTATATAGACGAATGTTCATGGAAAAACACAAATGATTTTTTTTTTTTTGTTGCCACAAGAATGCTATATTTTCCACGTTGAGTTGTCACTAGAAAGACGAATGTTTGTGGAAAAAAAAATGAAAATATTTTTGTCCCACGAGAATGTTATATTTTCCACAATGATTCGTCACTATATAGACGAGGACTATAGGTTTTAAAAAAATAAAATTGCTAGCCAGGGAAATTTGGAGAATCAACCAGTCTTGTGAGGTATTGACAAAAGCTAGGGGGAATGTACAACCTCTGTGAGTCAAACCAAAAGTCAATATGAACAAGATTCTATATAATCTTGTGAGTCCAGCTAAGGCAAAGACAAAATTCAATATGTAATTCTAATGCAAAAGTTATGGGGAACATACAACCTCTATGAACATAGACAGTCTAGTGCAAAAGTCAGGGGGAACATACGAACTTTGTGAGCATAGACAGACTAGTGACAAATTTAGGGGGAACTTACAACCTCTGTGATCCTAGTCAACCCTTGTGAGCCATGAGAAAAATTCAAGGCATGTAGCAAAAGTTAGGTTGAACGTAAAATTCCTATGAGCTAGAAACAAACAATATTCCTTATATTGCAAGTGATGTAAATGTATTGATCTAGTGCATTGGCAGATGTAACATTGTCCACCATGAAGTGAAATTTGAATTGCCAAGTTGAGAGTCAAGTTGAATGAGTTGTTAAACTCAAGTTGTAAAAGGTCAAGTTAAGAATCAAGTTGAATGAGTTGTTAAACTCAAGTTGTAAAAGTCAAGTTGCATGCATGACAAGTTGCAACATAGGCATCCATCAAAGGCAACGATACGTTTCTCCATGACAGTGCTGGTATATCAGTTAATAAAGATGTAGTATATCGGTTAATAGAGAGGCATCATATCAATCAATAAAGAGGTATCATATCAGTCAATAAAGGACCATTGGTCATATCCAATCAGAACACTTAATCATAAAAAGATTTATAGTCATAGCAATAATCATAGAAAGGTATCCAATCATAGAAATAATAATAAGGTATGAAATCATATCAATAATCACATTTTCATAATCAAGTTGAAATATTACATAAGAAGAAAGACATGGCTTTCCAGGTAGACCTAGAAGAAGAGAAAATACATGATGATATTACAACTCAATACACACAAAATCAAATTTACATATCAACTGATACAGGCTGCGAGTTGCATCTTACATAGGTTGTGAATATTAGTTGATATAGACTGCGAATTTCAACTTACACAAGCTGCAAATATTAGTTGATATAGGCTGGGAGTTGCAACATACAAAGGATATGAATATCAATTGATACAGGCTACGAGATGCAGCTTACATAGGCTATGAACATCAACTGATATAGGTTGTAAGTTGCAGCTTACACATGCTGTGAATATCAACTGATACAGGCTGTGAGTTGCATCTTACAAAGACCACGAATATCAGCTGATACAGGTTGTGAGTTGTAGCATACACAGGCTGTGAATATCAGCTGATACAGGCTATGAGTTTCATCTTACACAGGCTGCAAATATCAGGTGATACAGGCTGTGAGTATCGGCTTACACGGGATGTGAATATTAGTTGATACAGGAAGCAAGTAGCAACGTATATATCAATAGTTATGTCAATCCATAAAAGATAGAATTTTAGCACTCAAACAACACATAAATTATTCCACAGTGATGGTATACAACAAAGGTATTTATTAGTATGTTTATGAGTTTGTTACAGGTTACACAGTCTGGTCTAAGTCGTCTTGGCAAGCTTGTTAAGAGAAGAATTTCACGGTGGAATATTTGTAAGTGATCATACATTAATAATGCAATAAAAGAAGATTGTTTGATGGGGTTTTCTTCCCTGTATAGGGTTGGAAGAGATGACGATTGTTTACTTGAAAGTCATGAAATGTGAATTGCATTCAACAAGCATGGTTTAATTAGAATGTAAATCCATTTGAGATTGATGTCATGTTATTTTATGTCGTCGCTCATGATTTTAATTTGTCATTATTTCTCATAGAGAGATTTTCTCTAGATTTAGATGCTATCTTTGAGGATGCTTTAGATATGTGAAACCAGATTTGCACAAAGCCATTTCTTCATGGTAATGAATTCACATTGGAGAATCATTGCAGAGACTTTCACATTTCTTATTTTTCAATGAAGATCTATCTTGGTAGAAAGATGAGTTTCCATAGGCCTACCATTTAATAGAATAAAACCAATGGGATAAAACCGTAGGCCTACCATTACTAATAGAATAAAACCAATGGGATAACTAGACTATAAAAAACACGTCAAAACCCTTACCTTATCAATTTCCTTTCGCCAGGTCCATCTGCCCATACAAGTTGATAAGAGTTTGTTGATATCAATTCCTTCTTCCAAAATTTCCCTCCCCTTTTCTATTTTCCCAACTTCTTTTCTCCCCTTCTTTTCCCTCCTCTATACTTACCCCCTTTTTCCCTTTTCTTTTTTTCCTTCTATTGTCCCTTTCTAGTTCTTATACTTAGTCATTTTTCCAAAACGACGGGTTCATGGGTTGGCGGACTTGCGGATCCTCATCTCCATCCAAACACTCACATCATGATTCCGACCAACCGCCGCATTATCCTATACTTATCCATTTTTTGCAGTTGCAGGTTCTTGGGTTGGCGGGGTCAAGCTTTCATATCCCATGTTTCGTGATCTACATTTTTCATCCAAAGGATCTGTGATCTACATTTTTACCATTGGACCCCCCCAGTTTTTAAGTATCTCATCTCTCCTTTTTAAAATCTGACTGACCCTGTTACAACACTTAGTTATTTTTAGACCTTCTGCAGTCGCTGGTTCACGGGTTCCTGAATTCACAAAAATATTAAATCCTATTTCGCTCTCGTCGATCCCTGCCACCTTCGCGCTTTTCCCAATATGCATTTAGTATGATTTAATTCTAACAACTCATCATGCAGGTTCCGTAAATATTGTCATTAATAAGCGAATGTCTCGACGAGATCTCCTATTAAAACACATTAAACTAGGATGTGCGAAGGATTATTTTATCAAATGTTCATTTTAAACACTATCTGGAAAAATGAACGTTTTCGTCAACTTATGGCAACAACTCGACAACAGTTCTAAGGAGACAAAAAAATCAACTGATCAATTTCTAGTCACTCCATGGAGCCCAATTGTGGTAAGGTGCATCGTTCATAAGAATATCTTCTAGGAGAGGGAATGTTGCAGCAATGTGAGGCGTAAATTGTTTCTCACTACTGGTTCTGTGTTCGACCTATCAGATATGGTCCCGTAGGGTATTTTCCTATAGGCTCTTGGCCCTGTACTTAATAAATGGCTAGATCGACTGAAGCAACTGTTGATTTTCTGGTGTGAGGATTAGAACTTCCAGTGGTCTAGAGCATATTCTTACTACTCATCCCCTTCTTCCCAGAAGGAAGTAATATGGACATCTGGAATTTCTCGTGCAGGCTGCGTACCGAAGGTTATTGAAATTAAGGATTTGGTTGCTTGGTGCAGCAAGAGATACATTCCAAGCCAACAGATCATTCAATTGTGGGACCATTCCCCTATCTTTATATCGCCTCATATTTTTTGAAATATGTTGAGACTTCCCGAGCCAATGCTTAACTCCATGGGTGAAGATTGCAGAGAATTCTTAAAGAAGCATGAAAATGGGTTGGACCTCTTACCTGAGTTCCAGGAGAACCCAACGACCATCGCCGAAGACATCATGATATTGTAGGTTGGCTCATTTAAAAATCCCTTCCGAGAAATTTCTTGGTTGTTCACGAGGGTAACCGGACAAGAAACTACAACCAACATTTCTCGCATGATTCTTTACATTTTAAACTTTACGGTTAAGGAATAGGCCATCTTCGATTGGGACAATTTGATTTCCATTGAAATCTCTTCCCAATTGTCACAATACAAAAAGGAGAAGAAATTATTTATGTCCTCTTGTTTGGTTTTTGTGATAGCACATTGCAGTCAGTTTTCAAGATTATCTGTGTGTAAGAAGGTAAACTGTGAATTCGACCCAGTAACCTTTTGGTATAAAACATTATGGAGGCACAAAGCCTCCCAACACTTTTATGAAGTTTTTAATGACTTTGTCTCAATTTTTAAAGGTTTGTTGTTGGGAAAGGACACCCCCCGAATGTATGACTAGGTGAGTAAGTTACTGGATAGGAAGGGGACACTAGAACAAATGGAGAATTACAATGTCATAAGGATTTTTGGTTACAAGGAAAATCCTTCCTTCCTTCCATGCCACATATCTGACAAAATGTTTTTTACTGAAGTAGCAAGGAAGTACAACTATTGTTTTCATTTTTTCCGTGAAAAGAGAAAAAAACAATTCATACCTCTGCCTTGGAAAGTTGGGGATTTCATATTCAGAAACATGAACAAGATTGATGAATTTGCAGGCCACTTCCACAACTTGAATCTAAGATATGTTGAAAGGATAAAAGGGTTTGACCCTAGTGGAATTTTTGTAGAACATCTAGTGGAAATTGGATTCAACAATTCTTTTATTAATACTATTCTGAATGAAGATGGAGATCACGACTTGAGCACTCCTGCTCATCACATTGGTGACCTGTAAACAATACTCAACACCAATGTGTCATACAAATAGAAAGGAAAAGGTCTCAGTGAGAAGAGTGTCCAATCCCCAACTGTCACTCCAAAAATTACAACATCTTGGAGTAGTGCTCCAACGACCCACCCAATTAAGAAATTGACCCACATTTCTCCAGGCGGAGGAGGAGATAAGAACCCTTTTTCGGGAAAAATTGAAAGCTCCCATAAACTTCCCTTGAGGAAGAAAAGAAAAAATATTGTGCAAGAAGAGGAAGAACCTCAAGTCAAAAGTTACATCCATGGCTTCTCCCTTGAGGATATGCAACTCGAGATTGATATTTAAAAAGTGTTCCCCAACACTGATCATCCAGGGGACACAACTCACCATAATCCTTTGATGGAAATAATTGAGAGTGAGACCTTCGATGAAGAAGAGTCTTTTGCATTTTAGAGCGCTATTTTTGACAACAAGTCCAAAAATTTAATTATTGAGAAAATAGATGTAAAGAATAAAAAAGGGAAATCTCGTTCAAAGGTTAACCTATGGAACATACAACCTTCCCAAATTTCCCAAATTCACCGAGCAACTAGATATTCTCAAGACGATTATATTGGAGGCCTTGAAGTAGAGAAGACTAAGTTAAAGGCAAGAACCAAAGAATTGTAAGAATCTTTAATGCCTCTTCTAGTACTTGCTAGTCCTTTAGCAATGATTGGGCCTACCACACCTGCAACAAAATTGAAAGGATCTTCAAGCCTACTCACATCATCCAGGGGCTATGTGGAGAAGAACATTAAGAAAAAAATGTAACTCATTACATAGCCTTCGGAGATGTCAAAGAACATGGTTTCTTTTGGAACGAGGGAACTTGCCTTCCATGAATATTTATAGGTGGATTTGAAAAATGAAGAAGGATTTTACCTTGACACGGTCGTACCCTTCGGTTTTAAAGTTACCAATATGACAGAGTTGAGAATAAGAGAGGAGGATCTCCCTTCTCCGAACCGGATAAAACAACTGAATGCATGCTCGAAGGAAAAGGTTAAAAACTTGAATATCATTGTCCAAGCATGTGACCAAGTTGTATTGAAGAAGGAAGAACTATTCAAGAGGCTGGCTGAGATAGACCTAGCCAGAAGCACCAATGAGTTCCAAGACCCCAAATTAATCCTCATCTCACTATTCCTAACCAAGCAAGCCTTTTAGGAACAAGTTGATATCTTTAAAGGGTTATCATTTGAAAAGTTCTATGGCATTCTTGAGTATAATGAAGATGAAGTAGAAACTGGTTAGTGGATTATTCAGTAAAAAATCAAGATATTGAAGAATATTTATGTAATATTTCCATTGATCTAAGGGAGGACTTGGAGGGTGAGCTATTCAATATAAAAATATGGCATGAAATCAATGTGTCACCAATGAGAAGCTACATCGAAGAATGGTTTAAAAAAGGTTATCGACAAACTGATCGATGAAGGTCAAAAGGCAGTTGAGACGGTTCCTGTAACCATCGATGAAAGCAATAAAATCACAACAACAAGCAACTGAAAAAGAGAGAGATACAATCATAGTACATTCATACTGATCACATCCTTCTTTCTTTATCAAGTCCTTCATCTAGATACTCCACCTATTTGAATAGAAAGGTTTAACCGAAGACTGGTAATTTCTTTTTTCTTCTTACCAAGTCTTGTTGTCTTTCGCCACCCACTTTCTTCCTTCTACAAACGTCATTCTTATATATATTTTATTTATGGTTCACGGGAGCCCCAATCCCAGTCTTTATGAAAAACTCATTTAAATTTCCGAGAATATGTAATAAACTATATATTTTTTAGAAATTTCAAGAGATTTATTTTGGGAAAAATCTCGACTGTACTTTGTAACCCAGTTTTATGAATATAAAGTATTTGAGGTTGATCGATAATTATCTTTATTTGAGCTTCCCATGTATCACTTTGTTAAAGTTCTCTTATGCATGTGGATCATTTCCTTTTATTTTTATGTGATTAGAATTATTTAGCCAAACTATGATAGATGTGAGGAAATTTTGCTTATTACTTTAAATGTGTGAATGTGTGTGGTTCTTGGTCCATTCTCATGAACTTTGTTTAAAATAAAATAAAAACATTTTCTGTTTTTGCATATTTACTTTTTCTTTGATTACCATGAAGAACTTCTATAAATTCTCACATTCTGAAGACCTACAGTCCCACGAAAATCATAACAGAGGAGTAACACCTCTATAAAAACACAGGGGGTTTTGTATCCTCGTGAGGTTGTTGTTTCGATCCTAACAGATTCCAGTGTCAACATTTTTGGCGACCATACTCGGGATATGAAATTAAAATTTGTAACCTAGCCTAGAGTTTGTGAAATAATATATGACTTTACCCCAAGGTAATCAACCCCATTTGGAAATTGGATTGAATAATCAACGAAGCATTTTACACCAGTTGTACAATATGGTAATAACAACAACCCAGACTTGAGAAGAGTTAGAAGGTTCCTTTCAGATCTTAGTCCAAGAATAAGAAACATAAATCCTTCGAAGACAGAGGAGAGAAGAACGACAAGATTGAAGAAATCAAAGGCTAGCTAGAGGATCACAAGAACAAGGTCGAGATTGAAGCTGAATGAATACAAAGGACCCATTACCAAAAGTAAAAGTAAACAACTCTCTATTCTTAGATTTGAAAATTCTAGCCCTAAAGTCTCCCCAGAAATGGAAATGAGAGATGAACAACCTTGAGAGGAGAATTATGAGGAGAGACAAGGAGGTGGAAGAGATGCTCCAAGAAATCAAGGAATCCCAGGGTTTGAAAATAGAAGGAAGTTAAGAGATTCCCCTCTTAATCTCATAGGTGAGCAACATGAGCCCCATGTTCTCCCTAAGGGAACCTTAAAGGAATTTTTCGAAGATAGAACAATCGATGCAATGAGGCATCTGCACTTGTTTCTTGATGTTTGTGACTTTCACTGTGTTAAATATGACGATGTCATGGTAAGGTTGTTTCTGCAAACCTTGTTAGAAAGAGCTTATGAATGGTATACAACATTGCCCAGTAGATCCATTCTCTCATTTAATGACCTCGAATTTATGTTCCTAACTATGTTTTCCCCTCCAATTGCTTACCATACCCTCCTCATCGACTTCACCCAGATTGGGTTGAGGAAGAATGAAAGGATACGATATTTTAACCTCAGTTCAATAAGACCTTGAGTATAATCCCATAAGATAAAACACCAAATGACTCGATCATTCTCAGTTTTTATAGGAATGCAATGCCTCTGAATGTGAAATATGCCATCAAAACATCCCAAATGGATACTTTGGAGGAGGCAATGACTAAATCCACTGAGATGGAATAAATTATGATTTAAATGGGTGTCAACCCTGACATTATACTGGGAAAAGTATAAAGACAACTGGGAGGATTTAGTATTGATAATCAAGGATCTTCCATTTCAAGAAAAAGCGAGCAATTCAAGCCTTGAGTGGCCCAGAGTCAAATGGTAGGAGGAGTATTTTTAAAGGGGACCATACCTGACGTAAAGGTTGACCCTGTGGCGACCTAGGAAACTAAGAAAATAATTTAAATTGCACAGATGAATAGAACCATCAAACAAATGAAGAATGAGATAACCAGATTGAGAAGGGGAGATAATTACATGCCAAACCCAAGAATTCCAATCCCCGATCAAAGGAGGAACCCTCCCCCTAAGAATAGAGTGAGGTTTGAGAACGTGGATAACCCACAAAGACCAAGGGTTCCTAGGAATCCTACTCCAAACACAGTTATTCTGGATGATGTCTATGACGAGAAACTAATTGAGAAAGAAAATTATTACTTACCTGATGAAATCTATGAAACTATGCAAATGGATGGATGCGAGATGTCCATGTATATATTTGGAGAGGGTGACAATGATCCCAACTCGCAAGAAAACATCGCCCAGACGAGAGGATGTGTAAATAGACCCAAGAATAAAGGCGAAACTGACAAGGAAAAAAACAAAACAAATGAAAAGGTGTCAAATGAGAAAGTGGCAGATGGAAATGGAACTAAAAGGAAATACCTGGCATCGAGATCCACTCAAATTATGTATAATTTCATGGAGGACCTAAGTAAATTGAGGATAAATTTTCCCTTTGAGGAAGTGGTGAAGATTCCCCAGCAAAGACAAAATATTTTGAGGTTATTGGATGATCCATATGAAAGAGATGAAGCTGTCGTTACCAGTCCAAAATAAAGCCAGAGCCTGACAATTTCCAAGCCAAGACATAAAATTATGCCCTTCTATATCTCGATTGAAAATCATGATGTTTCACTACATAATTGTTTAGTCGACACTAGTGTGAAAAATAATATAATGCCACTAGCGGTCATGGAGGCGTTGGGCATGAGTTTCACTAAGTATTATGAAACCAATGAAAGCATATACACAATTTGTTCTAGAAAAGTGCTAGCGTATGGAGAAATCAAGGATTTTTATTCTTGGATTACGACAACCCCCATATCATTACAGTTTTCAATTTTATTGTGGTAGACCTTCCTCCAGCATATGGATTTTTGTTGGGAAAAGACTGGACATCCATGATCGGTGGATATATAATGAATGAAATAAGTTGTATGATGCTACCATGAAAAGAGGGAGTGATTATTAAAGTACCCCATGAACCTAGAAAACCCTTTTCTTTAAAGAAGAAGGACAATGAATTGATGGAATATTATATAGATGTTGGGATTGGAAACTATGCTATCCTAGACATGGAGCAAAACGAAAGCCTAGAGAAAGTTCAAGGCATAGGGAACCAATATTGTTTGTTTGAAGGATACTAGAGGATGTAATTCAATGGAGCATGTTCTAAATCTAGGAACGAAGTTGGAATTGTTATTTTGAGTTCAAATAAGACTATGCATCCCCATGATGTGAGACTGGAGTTTTCATGCACAAATAATGAGGCATAATATGAAGCCTTGATTCAGGGAATGATCCTTGCACAAGAAATGAAAATAGAACATCTCGTTGTAACTGGAGACTCAGAGTTGGTCATCAATCAAGTTACCCAGAGGTATAAAATAAAAAAGGAAAGACTCAAGCTATATTTCAAAAGAGTTAACGAGTTGATGGAATCTTTCAGTTCCTTCAACATTTATTTCATTCCAAGAGGAAAGAATCACAAGGCTGATTCACTAGCCTTGGTGGCTTCATTATCGAACCCAAACGATGTCCAAAGAAAAACATCTTTCCAGGTAGAAAGATATTTTTGACCATTCGTGGCCGATAATGTCGAGTACTTGCAAGTATTTGAGAACGATGAACAACTGGATTTTTTTTTATTAAATGATGATAATGAAGAATAAAAGATGAATCTTTGTTTACAAAAGACAATCATGCCAAGAATCTCCTTGAATAAGTTTCAGGTTCAAAAAGTGAAAGAAACTAGAAAAGTTGATATTGGAATGGACAAGTCCCCGAAATATGTCAACTTGGGAGTTGATTGCACCACTGAAGAGGTTGACCAATATATTGCCTTATTCAAGGAATATATTGATGTGTTTTATTGGAACTATGATGATTTAAAATTCTATGATAAAACTGTATTCTATCATATCATTCCTTTGAGGGAAGAAGCAAAACCAGTGAAACAAAAAATAAGGATGATGAATCCCAAGCTGAAACCTCTGGTAAAAATTGAATTGGAGAAGTTGAAGAAGGAAGGGATAATTTATCCCATCAGACAATCAGATTGGCTTAAAAATCCTGTGATTTTAATAAAAAAGACCGGTGAAATATGGATGTGTGTTGACTTCAGAGACCTTAACAAAGAAAGCATAAAAGATAATTTCTCTTTTCCTGACATGGAGTTTCTTCTAAAGCAAGTTATTGGATCGACCTGCATGTCCATGTTGGATGGTTTCTCTGGATATAACCAGGTCTTGGTGGTTGAGTAAGATAGGGAAAAGACAACATTTATCGCACCATGGGAGACATATTCATATGCTAGAATTCTCTTTGGTTTGAAGAATGTTGGAGCCACATTCTAAAGAGCCATGGATAATGTGGTCAACGGTTTGATAGGAAATTTTATGGCAGACTACCAAGATGAATTGATGGTGCATTCAAAGAAAATGTAGGATCATATCCATCATTTAAGAAAGGTTTTTGAAAGATGTATATTATACGACGTTTCTCTAAATCCAAAGAAATGCTTGTTCGTTGTGACTCAAGGTAAATTGTTGGGCCATATTGTATGCAAGGAAGGGATTTACATAGATCCGAAAAGAGTTAAAGAAATAAACGAGCTCAACCAATCAACATCCAAGAAGGGAGTCCAGTCATTCTTTGGCACAAGCAATTTTGTGGGAAGATTTGTTCCTGACTACGCAAGCATTGTGTTATCCCCGATATCTAGGGATAACTAGGAGATCATGTCTCGAGGCCCACATGGTCCTAGACATGGAGTACCGAGAACGAATTGACTTGAGCATGGCCTTGGAGGGCCCATCTTTCTTCTTCTTAGCCAGCTTTGTCCTGTCAGCAGTAGCAGCCTCCATCACTACCGACCTGGGCTTGCATCGGAGAGGACTCTTGCTCCATGAGGTAATTGGTCCAAGGTATCATGGTATGTGTCGTATTTGATCGTTATAACCTTCTTATATATGCATTAGGTTCCTTTCATTTCGGATGACTGATTGGATCTTACACTAATCCACTTGACCATTGTTGGGGTGATTGATGGGGCAACTTAGCAAGCCGATATTCATGGGTTTTCGTTAGCCACCAAGGGGGGTTTGCAGAGCCATTGTCCGCTCCCACCATCTTATCACTTTTTCATCTTATACCCCGCTCATCCATCCCATTCCCCTAGTCTGGCCATTAGGATGACCTTCCGGGGTACATCTTGTCTTGTGGGAAGAAGGGGCTAAAGGCCCAGGAGGTAAAAGCAG
>ML783110.1:444154-471379 GCA_009831015.1 Picea engelmannii
TAATCCTCTTGTCCTTAGGTTTGAATTTCTCCAAGCCATTAGCTTCTCTCCATTTGACTCCATTAACCCAAGGCACTAGTCTAGAAGTATAACGTTGAGGTTTTGTGCTTAAATACTTTTTCAAACTCCTTTTTTTGTTGAAATCCTAACTAACCTAGCGTCTAGAATTAACCCTGATGATGATGACGTCTTGCTTATTTTAGACTTGTGTTTGGATGAAAAGTTGCAGTTGACTCACATCTTTGTAGCCATAGAGGTTTCAAGTATATTCATTGGTTAATTTGTCAAAAACGTCCACCTCTTGACTAGCTAACCCTAACCCTAAAATAGAAATAATATAGGTGATGTCACACTTCTTTGATCTTTGCTTGGCTTGAAACGTTGTGACCTTTATCACCTTATTTGATAGACTTTGAGTCATTGATTGCATTCATAAGCTTATTTGAGAAAAATATTCACTCATTGTCTTTCAGTTTTGACCTATTGTTAGGGCTGGCGTCACCCTAATTCTGCATTGTGACGTAGCAACAATATATATGCATGAGCAGATTTATGACATAATAAAGATTGATATTAAACATTGAATGCCTTTTTCACTTTGTATTTATTGAAGAAGTGGACTAAACTTTTATCCTTGTCTATAATCATTGACTTCGTCAATAATTACAATTATCATTGATCATATATATGTTGAAGATAGTCATTAATGTTTGAAGTACTAACCACTGCAGCACATTTTAGCTTTATTAGTCTTGTCTCGCAAATAGGTGCCCTTATCAGTGGAATATCTTCTTTGACTATCTCCTTCTTGGCAGTAATTTGTGAAAAGGGAATCCTTATTTTGATCCATTATCCCTTTAGCCCTTTCAGAAACCTAGATTACTAGGGACGTCTCCCTTGGAATAGCCATCCTAAATAGAAAGAGCTCCCCATCGAGGTGACAGTGGGTGGGGAAGCTGCTGTTATGCCAGTTTGAAGCCTTGACTCAAGCTAACCTAAACCCTTCCTACAAACTGTGCGATAACACATTGTAAAGCCTATCAATTGTTGCTAAAAAAGGAGTAGAGGTTTGAATGGACAACAGATACTCGGGAGGCGTTCAATAATATCAAAGGATAAATCACCACTGCTTCTAGCCTCATTAGTCTAAACTTCCAAAGAGACTTCATTATCTATTATTTTTCTACAGAGACATTTGTTGCATCCATTCTCACTCAGAAAAATAACAACGTAGAAGAACTCCAAATATGTTTTATGAGAAAAAACCTGCACAACTATGAGTTGGGGTATTCAAAACTGGAGAAGTAATCCTTGGCTCTTGTAAAAGTAGTAGCACACTTTCATATGTATATATTAAACTCCCATATTATTTCTTATCTTCCATAATCACTAGTGAAGATGCTTCAAAATCAACAGTTGAGAGAATGAAAATGGGCTAACTAGTTGTCAAAGATACAAGAATATGATATCGAGATTAAACCTTTAAAGGCGATCAAAGGAAAAGGTTTATGCAAGCTCATCGCGAATGGGGATTCGGTTGATGGGATGATTTCAATCTCATTCGGAGAACCATTAGTTGATTCATAATGGTACGAAGATATTAAATTCTACTTAAGGTCCAAGAAATTTCCTATCACCATGAATCCCAGGAAGCAAAGGAAACTGAAGATGAAGGTGAATCAATACGTGTTGATTTTTGACATACTGTTCAGAAGAAATTTGGATGGTATGCTACTAAGATGCGTCGATGAAAATCAAGCCCAAGAAATAATCAGAGAATTTCATGAGGGAATATGTGGTGGAGACTTTTCACCTACTGCAACCTCCCACAAAATCACCAGAGMAAGATATTACTGGCCATAAATATTCAAAGATTCGTATTCCACAATAAGAAAGTGTTTGTCATGCCAACAATTTTCAATAAAAATGAAGAAATTTGCAATTCCTGTGCAACCCATTGTGGTATAACAACCKTTTTCACAATGGGGACTTGATGTTGTTGAGTTGATTAATCCAAAGTCCAGCAAGGGGAATATTTACATTCTAAAAGCTACCAATTATTTCATGAAATTTCCAGAAGCGGTGGCTTTAAAGAAGGATGATGTTGAAGAACTAATTAAATTCCTCAAAGACAACATTCTATTGATATTTGGTGTCCTAGATAAATTTATCACAGACAATGGTTCGATCTTCATCGATTTAATGTTTACAGAATTTTGTGGAAAATATGGAATCTTCATTGGTCAATCATCAAATTATTATCCACAAGGTAACGACCTTGCTGAATCCACAAACAAAAAACTTGTGTAGATACTGAAGAAAACCGTTGATAGCAACCAAAGGAATTTTTATTTGAAGTTGACGGATGCATTATGGGAAAATAGAACGACCCCAAAGGATAGCATAGGGATGTCTCCATATATATTAGTTTACGGGAAATAGGCGAAAATGACGATTAGCCTCTAGCTCAATGCGTTGATTTATGTGGTTAATATCAAAGATACGGAAGATAGTTCACCCATCCAAAGGAGAATTAATCAGTTGTTGAAGTTGGAAGAAGAAAGAAGCAAAGCGCTAAATCAAACTTCTCAAAGGCAACAGAGCGTCAAAAGATATTTCTATCAAAGAACAACTGCAAATAATTTCCAAAAAGGAGAGATGATGTTACTTTGGAACAAGGCCAAGGAGAGATCGTCCATGCATACAAAGTTTGAATAACTCTAGATCAGACCATATGTCGTCGAGAAGATATTGGGATTTAACTCCTATATTCTCCAAGACATGAAGTGTAAAAGGTTGATGCTTCTTGTCAACGAGAAACATTTGAAAGGTTTCTTTTGTTAATACTTTCTCATTTCTCAATGTACATAATTTAATTTTTTAGTTTGTATATTTTTATTTTCACTCCAAAGCCTAATGGGCGGAAGCACCCGGTCACGAGAGATTATGGATTCTTGAAAACCCATAGGGGGTCATCATCCCACAATTGGAGCCTGTTGTTGAGATCAATTCCCACTTCCAAAATTTCCCTCCCATTTTCTATTTTCCCAACTTCTTTTTTCCCCTTCTTTTCCCTCCTCTATACTTACCCCTTTTTTCCCTTTTCTTTTTTTCCTTCTATTCTCCCTTTCTAGTTCTTATACTTAGTATTTTTTCCAAAATGATAGGTTTGTGGGCTCCTGGGTTGGCAAACTTGTAGATCCTCATCTCCATCCACACCCTCACATTACGATTCCGACCGACTGCCAGATTATCCTATACTTAGTTGTTTTTTGCAGTCGCAGGTTCCAGGGTTGGTGGGGTCAAGCTTTCATATCCCATGTTCCGTGATCTACATTTTTCATCCAACAGATCCGTGATGTACATTTTGACCATTGAACCCCCCCTAGATCTTAGGTATATCATCTCTCCTTTGTTAAATCCGACCGACTGCGTTACAACACTTAGTCATTTTTCAACCTTCTGTAGTCACTGGTACGCGGGTTCCTGGGTTCATAAAAATCTTAAATCCTATTTCTCTCTTGTCTGTCCCTGCAACCTTCGTTCTTTTTTCAATATGCATTTAGTATGCTTTAATGCTAACAAATCATCATGCAGGTTCCATAAATATTTTCATTAATAAGCGAAGGGCTCGAGAAGATATCCTATTAAAACACATTAAACTAGGATGTGTAGAGGATTATATTATCAAGCATTCATTTTAAACATTATTTGGACCAAAGGAACGTTTTCGACAACTTATGGAAGCAACTCGACAACATTTATGAGGAGATACATTGAACATTTTTGGGCGTGAGGATCAGAACTTTCAGTGGTCTAGAGCATATTCTTACTACTCATCCCCTTCTGCCCAGAAGGAATTAATCTAGATGCCTGGAATCTCTTTTGCAGGTTGTGTCCTAGAGGTTTTTGACTGTAAGGAGTTGGTCTCCTGGTGCACCAAGAGATATATTCCAAGCCAATGGATCATTCAATTGCGGGACCATTCCTTTGTCTCTCTCTCGCCTCAGATATTTTGAAATATGTTGAGACTTCCCGAGCCAACACTTACCTTCAAGGGTGAATATTGCAGAGAATTATTAAAGAAGCATGAAAATGGGTTGGACCTCTTTCTTGAGTTCCTGTAGAACCCAATGGTTTTCCCTGAATACATCAAGAGATTGAGTTTGGCACATGTAAAAATCCCTTCCGGGAAATTTATTTTTTGTTCACGAGGGTAATAAGACAAGAAACTACAACCAACATTTCCCGCATGATTATTTACATTTATACTTTACGGTCAAGGAAAAAGCGATATTCGATTGGGGAAAGTTGATTTCCATTGAAATATCTTCCCAATTGTCACAATACAAAAAAGAGAAGAAATTATTTATATCCTCTTATTCGGTTTTTGCGATAGCACATTGCTGTCAGTTTTCGAGATTATCTGTGTATAAGAAGGTAAACTTTGAATTTGACCTGGTAACCTTCTGGTATCAAACATTATGGAGGCACAAAGCCTCCCAACATTTTTATGAAGTTTTTAATGACTTTGTCTTAGTTTTTAAAGGTTTGTCATTGGGAAAGGACACCCCCCTGTATGCCTGCCCAGATGAGTAAGTTCCTGGATAGGAAGGGGACACTGGAACAAATGGAGAATTACAATGTCATAAGGATTTTTGGTTACAAGGAAAATCCTTCCTTCCTTCCATGCCACATATCTGACAAAATGTTTGTTACTGAAGTAGTAAGGCAATACAACTATTGGTTGTATTATTTCCATGAAAAGAGAAAAAATCAATTCATACCTCTACCTTGGAAAGTTGGGGATTTCATATTCAAAAACATGAACAAGAGTAATGAATTTGCAGGCCACTTCCATAGCACGAATCTAAGATATTTTGAAAGTATAAAAGGATTTGACGCTAGCGAAATTTTTCTAGAAAATCTACTGGCAATTGGCTTCAACAATTATTTTATTAATACTATTTTGAATGAAGATGGAGATAATGAATTGGGAACTCCTTCTCATTATGTTGGCGAACTAGAAACAATAATCAACACCAATGAGTCATACAAACATAAAGGAAAAGGTCTTGGTGAGAAGAGTGCACAATCCCCAACTGCCACTCGAAAAAGTACAACATCTCGGATCAGTGCCCCAACGGCCCACCCAATTAAGAAAGTGAATCACATTTCTTCAGGAGAAGGAGGAGATAATAACCCTCCTTCGGGAAAAATTGAAATCCCCCATAAAATTCCCTTGAGGAAGAAAAGAAAAAATATTGTGCAAGAAGAGGAAGAACCTCGAGTCGAAAGTGACATCCATGACTTCTCCCTTGAGGATATAAAACTCAAGATTGATATTGAAAAAGTGTTCCCCAATGCTAATCAACCACGGGACACGACTCACCAAAATCCTCTAATGGAAATAATTGAGAGCAAGATCTTCGATGAAGAAGAGCCTTTTGTATTTTAGAGTGTTTTTTTTTACAACTAGTCCAGAAATTTAATTATTGAGAAAAGAGAGGTAAAGAATAAAAAGGGGAAATATCGTTCAGAGGTTAAGCTATGGAACATGCGACCTTCCAAAATTTCCAAAATTCACTGAGAAAATGGAGATGCTCTAGACTATTCTATTGGAGGCCTTGAATCAAAGAACGCCAAGTTAAAGGAAAGAATCAGAGAATTGGAAGAAGCTTTAATTCCTCTTCCATTACTTGCTAGTCCTTTAGTAATGATTGGGCCTACCACACCTTCAAATTCAATCCTACTCGCATCAGCCAGGGGTTATGTGGAGAAGAAAATTAAGAAAATAATGGAACTCATTACAGAGGCTTGGGTGATGTCAAAGAACATGGCTTCTTTTGGAAGGAGGGTAGATGCCTTCCATGAATATTTACAGGCGGATTTGGAAAATGAAGAAGGATTTTACCTTGACGCAGTCATACCCTTTGGTTTTAAAGTTACTAATATGACAGATTTGAGAAAAAGAGAGGAGGATCTCCCTTATCTGAACCGGATAAAACAACTGAACTCACGCTGGAAGGAAAAGGTTAAAAAGTTGAATATCATTGTCCAAGCATGTGACCAGGCTGTATTGAAGAAGGAAGAACTATTCAAGAGGTTGACTTAGATAGACCTAGCCGGAAGCACCAATGAGGTCCAATACCCCAAATTGATCCTCTACTCATTATTCCTAACCAAGCAAGCCTTTGACAAACAAGTTGATATCTTTAAAGGGTTATTATTTGAAAAGTTCTATGGCATTCTTGAGTATAATGAAGATGACGTAGACAACTGGCTAGAGGATTATTCAGTGAAAAATCAAGATATTGAAGAACCTTTGCGTAATATTTCCATTGACCTAAGGGAATTGGAGGGCGATCTATTCAATATAAAAATACGGCATGAAATCAATGTGGCTCTAATGAGAAGCTACATCAAAGATTGGTTTAAAAAACACTATCGAAAAATTAACTGATGAAGGGAAAAAGGCAGTTGAGACAGTTCCTGTAACCGTCGATGAAAGCAATGAAAGGAAACCAGTAAGAAAGTGACAAAGAGAGAGGTACCGAAATATTAATTTCATACTAATCACATTCTTCTTTATTTATCAAGTCCTTCATCCAGTTACTCCACCTCTTTAAATAGAAAGATTTAACCGAAGACTAATAATTTCCTTTTTCTTCTTACTAGGTCTTGTTGTCTTCCGCTGTCCACTTTATTCCTTCTACAAACTTCATTCTTATATATATATATATATATATATATATATATATATATATATATATATATATATATATATATATATATATATATATATATATATATATATATATATATATATTATTTATGGTCCGCAAGATCCCTTATCCTAGTCTTTATGACAAACACATTTAAATTTCGGAGAATATGTAATAAACTATATATATTTTTAGAAATTACAACAGAGTTATTTTGGGAACAATCTCAAGTGTACTTTGTAACCCAGTTTTCTGAATATAAATGATTTGAGGTTTATCTATCATTATATTTATTTGAGATACCCATGTATCACTCTGTCAAAGTTCTCTTATGCATGCAGATCATTTACTTTTATTTTTATGTGATCATAAATCTTTAGCCGAATTATGATGGTGTGAGGAAATTTTTCTTATTTACTTTAAATGTGTGAATGTGTGTGGTTCCTGGTCCATTATCAAGAACTTTATTTAAAAGAAAACAAAAAGATTTTTTTTTTTGCATCTTTCCTTTTTCTTTGATTACCATGACAAACTTCTATAAAGTCCCACATTCTGAAGACCTACAGTCCCACGAAAATCATAATAGAGGAGTACCACCTCTATAAAAATGCAGGGGGATTTGTATCCTCGTGAGGTTTCTGTTTTGGTCCTAACAGATTCAAGCGTCAACATTTTTTGCAACCATATTGGGGACATGAAATGAAAATTCGGAACCTGGTGTAGCGTTTATGAAAGAATATATGACTTTACCCCAGGGTAATCAACCCCATTTGAAAATTGGATGGAATAATCAACGAAGCATTTTACACCAGTTGTACAATCTGGTAATAAAAACAACTCAGATTCAAGAAGAGTTAGAAGGGTCCTAGAATATCTTAGTCCAAGAAGAAGAAACAAAAATTCTCCGAAGACAGGGGAGAGAAGAACGACAAGATCAGAGATCGAGATTGAAGTTGGACGAATACAAAGGACATATTACCAGAAGTAAAAGTAAGTAACTCTATATTATTAGAAGTGAAAAGTCTATCCTTGAAGTCTCCCTAGACATGGCATCGAGAGATGAATAGCCCTAGGGTGAGCATCATGAGGAGAGACAAGGAGGTGGAAGAGATGCCGCAAGAAATCAAGGAATCATAGGGTTTGAAAGTAGAAGGAGGGTAAGAGATCCCCCTCTTAATCTCATAGGTTAGAAACATGAGCTCCCCGTTCTCCCTAAGGGCACCTTAAAGGAATTTTCTGGAGACAGAACAATCGATGCAAAGAGGCATTTGCACTTATTTCTTGATGTTTTTGAATTTCACCGTGTTGAATATGATGATGTCATGGTAAGGTTGTTTATGCAAACCTTGTCAAAAAAATCTTATGAATGGTATACAACATTTCCCAGTAGATCCATTCGCTCATTTAATGGCCTCGAAGCTATGTTCCTAACTATGTTTTCCCCTCCAATTTCTTATCATACCCTCCTCACTGACTTCACCCAGATTGGGTTGAGGAAGAATGAAAGGATACAACATTTTAACCTCAGGTTCAATAATACCTTGAGTAGAATCCTAGAAGATAAAATACCAAATGACCCGATCATTCTCGATTGTTATAAGAATTAAATTCCCCCGAATGTGAAATATGCCATCAAAACATCCCAAATGGATACTTTGGAGGAGGAAATGACTAAAGCCACTTAGATGGAAGAAATTATGATTGAAACAGGTGTCAACCCCGACATTATACTGAGAAGAGTATAAAGAAAACTGGGAGGATTAAGTATTGATAATCAAGGAGATTCCAACTCAAGAAAAAGAGAGGAATTAAAGCATCGAGTGGCCCAAATCCAAATGGCGGGAGGAGGATTTTTCAAGGGGACCATACCTGACGTAAAGATTGACCATGTGGCTGTACAGGGAACTAAGAAAATAATTTAAATTGCACAAATGAATAGAACCATCAAACAAATGAAGAACGAGATAACCAGACTAAGAAAGGAAGATAATTACATGCCAAACCCAATAATTCCTATCCCTGAGAAAAGGAGGAACCCTCCCCCTAAGAATAGAGTGAGGTTTGAGAATGCGAATAACCCACAAATACCAAGGGTTCCTAGGCAACCTACTCCAAACGTGATTGTTCTGGATGATGTCTATGAAGAGAAATTAATAGTGCAAGAAAATTATTATTTACTTGATGAAAGCTCCGAAATTGTGCAAATGGACGGATGCGAGACATCCATGTATATATTTGGAGAGGGAGACAATGATACCAACTCAAAATAAAACGTCACCCAGATGATAGGATTTGTAAATAGACCCAAGAATAAAGGCGACTTTGACAAGGAAAAACAAAAAGAAAAGGAAAAAGTAAAAAACAAATGAAAAAGTGTCAAATGAGAAAGTGACGGATGGAAATGGAACTAAAAGGAAACACCTGGCATCAAGATCCACTCAAATGATGTATAATGTCATGGAGGACCTAAGTAAATTGAGGATAAATTTTCCCTTTACATAAATGGTGAAGATTCCCCAACAAAGACATAATATTTTGAAGTTATTGGATGATCCATCTGAAAGAGTTGAAGTTGTCGTTACCAATCCAAAATAAAGCCAGAGACCGACAATTGCCAAGCCGAGAGGCAAAATTTTTCCCTTCTATATCTTGATCAAAAATCATGATGTTGCACTACATAATTTTTTAGTTGACACTGGCAAGACAAAAAATATAATGCCACTAGCGGTCATGGAGGCGTTGGGCATGAGTTTCACTAAGTATTATAAAACCAGTGAAACAATATACAAAATTGATTCTAGAAAAGTACCATTGTACGGAGAAATCAAGGATTTTAATGCTTGGATTATAGAAGCTCCCCATATCATTACAATTTTCAATATTATTGTGGTAGACCTTCCTCCAGCATATGGATTTGTGTTGGGAAGAGACTGGACATCCATGATCGGTGGATATATAATGAATGAAAAAATTTGTATGATGCTACCAGGAAAAGAGGGAGTGATGATTAAAGTACCCCGTGAACCAAGAAAACCATTTTCTTTCAAGAAGAAGGACAATGAATCGATGGAAGATTATATAGATGTCGGGATTGGAAACTATGATATCCTAGACATGGAGCACAACAAAATCCTAGAGAAAGTTCAAGATGTGGGGAACCAAGATTGTTTGTTTCAAGGCTACTGGAGGATGTCATTTGATGGATCATGTTCTAAATATGGGAACGAAGTTGGAATTTTTATTTTGAGTCCAAATAAGACTATGCATCCCCATGCTATGAGAATGGAGTTTTCATGCACAAATAACAAGGAATAATATGAAGCCTTGATTTAGGAGATGATCCTTGCACAAGAAATGAAAATAGAACATCTTGTTGTAAATGGAGACTCAGAGTTGGTCATCAATCAAGTTACCTAGAAGTATAAAATAAAAAATTAAAGATTGAAGTTGTATTTCAAAAGAGTTAACGAGTTGATGGAATCTTTTAGTTCCTTCAACATTTCTTTCATTCCAAGAGACAAGAATAATAAGGCTGATTCACTAGCCTTGGCAACTTCATTATCAAACCCAGATGATGTCCAAAGAAAAACGTCTTTCTAGGTAGAAACAACTTTTCGACCATCTGTGGTCTATAACGTAGAGTACTTGCAAGTATTTGGGAATGATGAACAGATGGAATTTTTTTTGTTAAACGATGATGATGAAGAAGATGATAGCTCATCTGTCATCCCAAAATTTTGTATACAAGCTGAATCTTTGTTTATAAAATACGATCATGCCAAGAATATCCTTGAAGAATTTTTAGTTTGAAAAGTGCAAGAAACGAGAAAAGTCAATGTTGGAACAGACAAGTACCCAAAATATGTCAACTTGAGAGTTGATTACACCACTGAAGAGGTTGACCAATATATTTCCTTATTCAAGGAATATATTGATGTGTTCTCTTGGACCTATGATGATTTAAAAGCCTATGATAAAACTATATTCCAACATGTCATTCCTTTGATGGAAGAATCAAAACCAGTGAAACAAAAAATAAGGATGATGAATCCCAAGTTGAAACCTCTGGTAAAAATCAAATTGGAGAAGTTGAAAAAGGCAAGGATAATTTATCCCATTAGACATTCAAAATGGCTTTCAAATCTAGTGATTGTAAGAAAAAGTACTGGGTAAATACGAATGTGTGTTCACTTCAGAGACCTTAACAAAAAAATCATAAAAGATAATTTCCCTTTGCCTCACATGGAGTTTATTCTACATCAAGTTACTGGATCGGCCTACATGTCCATGTTGGATGGTTTCTTTGGATATAACTAGGGCTTGGTGGCTGAGGAAGATAGGGAAAAGACAACATTTATCACACCATTGGAGACATATGCATATGCTAGAATGCCCTTTGGTTTGAAGAATGTTGGGGCCACATTCCAAAGGGCCAAATATCATGCGTTTAGTAGGTTGATAGCAAAGTTTATGGCCAACTACCAATATTACTTGATGATGCATTTAAACAAAAGGGAGGATCATATCCATCATTTAAGAAATGTTTTTGAAAGATGTAGATTATATAACATTTTTCTGAATCCAAATGCTTGTTCATTGTGAATCAAGGCAAATTGTTGGGCCATATTGTATGCAAGGAAGGGATTTAGATATATCCAGAAAGAGTTAAATAAATAAATGATATCAACCCCCTGACATCCAAGAAGGGAGTTCATTCATTCTTCGGAAAAATCAATTTTGTGCGAAGATTTGTTCCTGACTACGCAAGCATCATAAAGCTGATCAATTTGTTGCTGAAAAATGAGCAGAGGTTTGAATGGACAACAAATACTTAGGAGGCATTCAATAATATCAAAGTATAAATCACCACTGCTCCTGTCCTTATCAGTCCAGACTTCTAAAGAGACTTCATTATCTATTCATTTTCTACAGAGACAGTTGTTGCATCCATTCTCACTCAGAAAAATAGCAACGAAGAAGAACTCCCAATAAATTTTATGATCAAAACCCTACACGACTATGAGTTGAGGTATTCAGAACTGGAGACGCAAGCCTTGTCTCTTGTAAAAGTAGTAGCGCACTTTCAGACGTATATATTAAACTCCCATATTATTTCTTATGTTCCCTCATCACCAATGAAGATGCTTCTAAATCAACAGTTGAGAGAAGGAAAATGGGATAAATGGTTGGAAAAGATACAAGAATATGATATCAAGATTAAACCTTTAAAGGAGATCAAAGGACAAGGTTTATGCAAGCTCATCGCGAATGGGTATTCAGTCGATGGGATGATTTCAATCTCAATTGGAGAACTATTAGCTGATTCAGAATGGTACGAAGATATTATATTCTACTTAAGGTCTGGGAAATTTCCTGTCACCATGAATCTCGAGGAGCGAAGGACACTGAAGATGAAGGAGAATCAATACATGTTGATTGTTGACATACTGTTCATAAGAAATTTTGATGGTATATTGCTAAGATGTGTCGATGAAAATCAATCCCAAGAACTAATCAGAGAATTCCAAGAGGGAATATGTGGTGGACACTTTGCACCTACTGCAACCGCCCACAAAATAATCAGAGAAGTATTTTACTAGCCATCAGTCTTCAGTGATTCATATGCTACGATAAGGAAATGTTTTTCATGGCAACAGTTTTCAGAAAAATAAAGAAATCTGTGATGCCTTTGCATCCTATTGTGGTAGAACAACCATTTTCCCAATGGGGACTTGATGTTGTTGGGTCGATTAATCCAAAGTCTAGCAAGGTGCATATTTTCATTCTAACAACTACCGATTCTTTCATGAAATGGATGGAAGCAGTGGCTTTAAAGAAGGATGATGTTGAAGAACTGATTAAATTCACCAAAGAAAACATTTTGTCGAGATTTGGCGTCATAGATAAATTTATCACAGACAATGGTTCGATATGCATCAGGTCAAAGTTTATGGAGTTTTGTGTATAATATGGAATCATCATGGGTCAATCATTAAATTATTATCCACAAGGTAATGGCCTTGCTGAATCCACAAACAAAACACTTATGCAGAGACTGAAGAAAATAGTTGATAGCAACCAAAGGAATTGGCATCTAAAGTTGACGGATGAATTATGGGAAAGAAGAACGACCCCGAATGATAGCATAAGGATGTCTCCATATCTATTAGTTTATGGGACAAAGGTGAAAATGTTGATTAGCCTCGAGCTCAATGCGTTGATTTATGTGGTTAATATCGAAGATACAGAAGAGAGTTCACCCATCCAAAGGAGAATCAATCAGTCATCGAAGTTAGAAGAATAAAGAATCAAAGCGTTGAATATAACTTCTCAAAGGGAACAAAGAGTCAAAAGATATTTTGATCAGAGCACAGCTGCAAAGAATTTCCAAAAAGGAGAGCTGGTGTTACTTTGGAACAAGGTCAAGAAGAGACCGTCCATGCATACAAAGTTTGAAGCACTATGGATTGGACCATATGTTGTTGAGTAGATATTGGATTTAACTCCTATATGCTCCAAGACATGAAGGGTAAAAGGTTTATGTTTCCCATTAATGGTAAACATTTGAAATGTTTCTTTTGTAAAGACTTTCTCATTTCTCAATGTACATAATTTTATTTTTTAGTTTGTATATTCTTATTCAAACTCCACAGCCTAATGGGTAGAAGCACCTGGTCACGAGAGATTCTTGATTATTGACAACCCATAGGGGGTCATCATCCCATGGTTGGAGCCTATTTTGAGATCCATTCCTGCTTCTGAAATTTCCCTCCCCATTTTCTATTTTCCCAACTTATTTTCTCCCCTTCTTTTCCCTCCTATATATTTACCCCTTTTTTACCTTTTCTTTTTTTCCTTCTATTCTCCCTTTCTAGTTCTTATACTTAGTCATTTTTCCAAAATGACGGGTTCATGGGTTCCTGGGTTGGTGGACTTTCATATCCTCATCTCCATCAACACCCTCACATCATGAGTTCGACCGACTGCCGCATTATCCTATACTTAGTCATTTTTTGTAGTCGCGGTTTCCTGGGTTGGCGGGGTCAAGATTTCATATCCCATGTTTCATGATCTACATTTTTACCATTGGACCCCCCCATCTCCTAAACCTTTTTTAAATCTGACTGACCGCATTACAACACTTAGTCATTTTTCAACCTTCTGTAGTCACTGGTTCGCGGGTTCCCAGGTTCATAAAAATCTTAAATCCTATTTCTCTCTCGTTCGTCCCTACCACCTTCACGCTTTTCCGAATACTCATTTAGTATTATTTAATACTAACAACTCATCATGCAGGTTCCATAAATATTGTCATTAATAAGTGAAGGGATCGAGGAGATATCCTATTACAACGCATTAAACCAATATGTGCAGAGGATTATATTATCAAGCATTCATTTTAAACATTATTTGGAGAAAAGGAACGTTTTAGTCAATTTATGACAAAAAAAGACAACATTTTTGAGGATATACTTTTATCATTTTTGGGCGCGAGGATCTGAAATTTCAGTAGTCTAGAGCATATTCTTACTACTCATCCCCTTCTGCCCAAAAGGAAGTACTTTGGATGTCTGGAATTTCTCGTGTAGGCTGCGTCTCGAAGTTTTCAACTGTAAGGAGTTGGTATCCTAGTGCACCGAGAGATATATTCCAAGCCAACGGATCATTCAATTATGGGACCATTCCCCTGTCTCTCCGTCACCTCAGATATTTAGAAATATGTTGACACTTCCCAAGCCAACGCTTACCTTCAAGGGTGAAGATTGCAGATAATTCTTAAAGAAGCATGACAATGGATTAGACCTCTTACCTGATTTCTTGTAGAACCCAACGGCCATCCCCGAAGACATCACGAGATTGCAGGTTTTCTCATTTAAAGATCCCTTCTAAGAAATTTCTTGGTTTTTCATGAGGGTAATAGGACAAGAAACTACAACCAACATTTCCTGCATGATTATTTACATTTTATACTTTACGGTCAAGGAACATGCCATCCTCGATTGGGGCAAGTTGATTTCCATTGAAATCTCTTCCCAATTGTCACAATACAAATAGGAGAAGAAATTCTTCATGTCCTCTTATTTGGTTTTTGCGATAGCACATTACTGTCAATTTTTGAGATTATCTGTGTGTAATAAGGTAAACTGTGAATTCAACCTGGTAACCTTCTGGTATCAAACATTATGGAGGCACAAATCCTCCCAACATTTTTATGAAGTTTTTAATGATTTTGCATCAGTTTTTAAAGGTTTGTTGTTGGGAAAGGACACCCCCAAGATGTTGGACCAGGCGATTAAGTTCCTGGATAGGAAGGGGACACTGGAACAAATGGAGAATTACAATGTCATAAGGATTTTCGGTTACAAGGAAAATCCTTCCTTCCTTCCATGCCACATATCTGACAAAATGTTTGTTATTGAAGTAGAAAGGAAATACAACTATTGGTTTCATTTTTTCCATGAAAAGAGAAAAGAATGACAAAGAGAGAGATACAATCATAGTAAGTTCATACTGATAAAATCCTTCTTTCTTTATCAAGTCCATCCAGTTACTCCACCTCTTTAAATAGAAAGGTTTAACTGAAGACTGATAATTTCTTTTTTCTTCTTACCAAGTCTTATTGTCTTCCGCCGCCCACTTTATTCCTTATAAAAACTTCATTCTTATATATATTTGATTTATGCTCTGTGGGAGCCCCAATCCCAGTATTTATGGCAAGCACATTTAAATTTTGGATATTATGTAATAAATAAATATTTTTTAGAAATTTCAAGGGAGTTATTTTGGGAACAATCTCGACTTTACTTTGTAACCCAGTTTTTTGAATATAAATTATTTGAGGTTGATCTATCATTACATTTATTTGAGCTTCCCATGTATCACTTTGTCAAATTTCTCTTATGCATGCAGATCATTTCCTTTTATTTTTACGTGATTAGAGATATTTAGCCAAACTATGATGGATGTGAGGAAATTTTTCTTATTTACTTTAAATGTGTGAATGTGTGTGGTTCCTGGTCCATTCTCAGGAACTTTCTTTAAAAGAAAATAAGAACATTTTTTTTTTTGCAACTTTACTTTTTCTTTGATTACCATGATGGACTTCTATAAAGTCCCACATTCTGAAGACCTACAGTCCCACAAAAATCATAACAGAGGAGTACCACCTCTATAAAAATGCAAGGGGATTTGTATCCTCATGAGGTTTTCATTTCAGTCCTAACATATTCAAGCTTCAACAGATTTTTCCATGAGTTGCATTTCCATCGCCAAGACCCTCAGAAATCATCAAAGACAAAATTTTTGTATGAGTAAATAATATATAAGAAAATAAAAAAGAATTTAAACATGTTAAAGACTATAAATACTAAAGTGGAATACCTTAATGAGCTTCTCTTTGTTTCGAGAATAGGTTATTCTATACTTAACAGGGCCAACCACGTGAATGTGGAATTTCATATGGCCCCTCCCCCCCCTTACATCGCTCTCAATTCTCCATACCTAATAAATTATTTCTTTTACATAAAAAACATATAAACATTCATGCATATGTAGGCAAGTCATCACGACATATAAAAATTCATGCATAAGGAGACAAGTCATATAAACATTCATTCATATTAATAACGAGAGTGATCAAAATACAAGTCATAAATTTATACAATCAATTTTTTTTTTTTTTGGGGGGGGGGATTTAAAAAAAAACCACGAGTGGGATATCATCATCCTCATCTGTCAATGTATTTCTTGCGCCTTGTCCTAGTTGTGCTGATTTTGTTCCCATGCCCTCACATACCATACTTCTGGTATGTCGATGAGTAGGGTGTGTAGCAACGACAAATGGGCCTCGGCCGCAACAATGAAAATGGTCATATTGATATGCAAAAATATCATTGAAAGAAATATTTCATTATTTCGAATAACATTACAATATTTCTCTTTACCTGTCTGTCTAGTTGTGACAACTGGTGTGCTCATTGCTTGGGTCATTTTTTCCTCTTGTAGTTCACCCTTATGAGCTACATGCTCTTCCATTGAAAGATGAAACTTTATAAGTATACGTCAGTAAATAAATATCTATAATCATAATACATACTTCTATTTCTAAAGCATATGTACCCGAATGGATAGTCTTCTCCCCAATATCATGCGACATGCCCTCCCCACTATCAACTAGTAGATGTTCATGAGTACCTCTACCCTCACTGCTTCAGTTGCTCTCCTTCTTAAAAAAAACATAAACATTTAGTTATTGGTGATATAATCAATCATGAATATATTTTACAAGTATACTAAAATGATGGCCTTATTGATTTTATTTACTTGCATTCGCATAATTGGGGAGATAAGCGTCTGCCCCAAACTTTGTTGATATTCAACCACACTTTGAAAACCAAACTTGAAGCTAAGATTTAGGTCTTCCTCGGTGGACGGGGATTTGAACGTATTTCCCTGCAATGCATAACATCATTAAAATTGCTTGTAATAAAAAAATTATTTGTTTGCTACTATTAAATAAATACTCGCCAAAATTAATCATTTAATTCTTACGATTCATGCTCTTAGTTTTATGTAGCCACCCTAGCCAAGTTTATGTTTCGCATGGTTTTTCATTCTAGACTTTGTTTCTTTGGAGGTTTCGGGAAACCTATGAAAATTTTGAAATATGTTAGATGACGCAATTGTTATTTAAAACAAAAAAAAAAAAAAAATTGAGCACATTTCACTAAAAATATGATATGTGTCGTACCTTGCTTTACTAGGTCGTGGTTCTTTTCCTTGTATTTTTAGAAAATTCTCCTTTGCATCCTCTATCATTGCCTTCCACTCTTTATCCCAAACCATGGGAGGGTGCTCATACTTGAGGTTTTCTTCCAATCTTTACCTATACTAGGCCCTGGTATATTTCAAACTCTCGCCAACTAAATGGGTGACCACATTTTTGTTGAATGTATTTCCTAACAAGTTTACCATATGACTTATCAATTAATATTTCAAATTGCTATCTTGGCCATTCCACCTTGTGTGAATGGTGGGGCCAAAAATCTCCAATGCCTTGTCATTCAAGTTCTTATAAAATACATTATTTCCTACAAAAACATTATGATCGTTAATTTAAAATAATTTCGATATATGTGTTGTTCAATTACATGATAAAAATCAATAAATTAATTAATAAATACCTGCAATCTTTTTTTATCTTTATTGGAACAGAACCGCCATCCACCAGAAAGGTGACATCTAGTGATCCTATGATTTTCACCTGTGCTGCTCGAGGATAAGTTTCCTCGCAATCGACACTAGGTTCATCTCCAACATATTGTGGAGTCTCAATGTCTATATGTCCCTCCTCAGGCATTTCATGATGATCAAAATCAATATTCTCATCATTTTATTCGAGGCCAACCTCAGGAGAGTAAAAAATCCTCACTGGTATTCTATGTCAATGTTGTGGCTGCACTGGAGAATCACTTCTACCAATAATGGTCTCTCTAGGTTTTCCACTCTCAGGTTTTAAAAAATCATACAAAAGGAATACTTGACTTTATCATATCATATACAAAATATAAAACTAAAATTCATAAATGAATCTATGTCATAGCTGATAAAATTATGTAAAGATGCCACTTACCCCATAAGAATGTATTTGAGTCTTCATCTCATTAATTCTTGCGTTGATCTCATCTATCATGGGTCTTCTGCTAATCAAACCAAGTAATTCTATGTTTTCCCTTTTCAGGTCCTTCCTAACAGTTTCCATTTGATTTGTGGAATAAATAAAAATATCCTCAATCACCTCATCATCCACATTGAGTGTGGACTAAAAACATAAAACAATAAAATTAAGGAAATTAATTTTAACATTAAAGAAATTTAGTTATCGTAATCATATTTAGTTACTATTAAAATTTACCTAATGCAACACAACGGGTGACTTTCTACGGTCACCCTGGATGGATGTAGTTGCATGTGACTTTCCACGGTCACTCTAGATGAATGTATCTGCAAGTGAATTTCCACGGTCAGCCTGACACAATAAATCAATCAATAAAATTTATAAAAATAATTGTAACATCAAAAACAATTTGATATTGTAATCATATTAACAACTATTATATAATAATAAAAAATTTGTTATTACATTGAAGTTTACCTATTCGGAGTTGCCTCTAGGCCGTGCATGCATCTGAGCATGATCACTCTACCACAATACAAGAAGTAATACAATTAATGAAAATGGTTCAGTTAAATGGTATATAAGATAATTAATGCAAAAAAATAAATAATAAGAGTGATTGATCAAAGGTTGAGTTAAATGGTGTATAAGATATTTACCCCCATAGTAGCATCCCCTCCATCTATTCGATTTAAATTGTAATTGATCAACAACTCTTCACCTGTAACTATTGATTTTTTTGCACATACAAATATACGATTTCCTTCATGCCCCTCAAATATGCAATTTAGTTGCTTAGTTTTTGTCCTTGGTCATTTACTATTTATAAAGCCCACACTGTTTCCAGAAGATTTTGTCCTTCCATCAATATACATACCACCCCTTTGTTTTGATTGTTGTCTACTAGTTGTATATAATTTGCAGCAACTTCATATCTCTACATACTTCGTGTATATCGAACCAACATCAACCAATGATTGTATTTGTAGCATGGTCTGACATAATCCATCAATTTAGTTACAATGCCATATTTGAAATTTATGCCATCCATGGAAAATATCCCCAATCCATGTAAGGATGATGGAACAATGTGATACATCCTCCCATTGATGAGGAAATTTGTTTCCAATTGAAGTAGCTCCTTAGGTACCCATGGTTGCACTAGATGTCTATACCTCAAGGGAAAATCAATGCCACCTATGCTCTCATCATCATAATCACATGACCCTCCTTTGGCAATAAAATATTTCATGCGTCTACGAAATATTCTCCTTACCTTTTCAACTCTAGTTGATCTATAACTATTAGATCTAGTACAATAGGTCTCACTTTCAACCTCTCCTAGTATATCTTGATCCTCATTCGAGGAAGATAGATCTGACACGTACCTATTTGGTGGTGCCTACACTCAATAAAATGAGAAGATGAGTTAGCGAGCTAAATATTTTTGGAAGAGATGACGATTGTTTACTTGAAATTCATGAAATTTGAACTGCATTCAACAAGCATGGTTTAATTAGAATGTAAGGACTTTTGATATTGATGTCATGTTATTTTATGCCATGGCTCATGATTTTAATTTCTGATTATTTCTCATAGAGAGATTTTCTATATATTTAGATGCTATGTTTGAGGATTCTTTAGAGATGTGAAATCAGATTTGCACAAAGCCATTTATTCATGGTAATGAATTCACATTGGAGAATTTTGATCTCAGTTCAAGAGTAACTGAAGAGACTTTCACATTTCTTATTTTGCAATGAAGATCTATCTTGGTAAGACATATGAGTTTCCATAGGCCTACCATTTTGTTAAATTTGTTAGCATCAACAATCATTCTCCAATGAGAGGCCAGATGGGACACCTTGAGGCTAGCCAGGGAGATTTGGAGAATCAACAAATCTTGTGAGGTATTGAAAAAATCCAGGGGGAACATACAACCTTTGTGAGTCAAACCAAAAGGTAGGATGAACGAGATGATTTATGATCTTTTGACTCAATATGTAAGTCTAATGCAAAATCCATGGGGAACATACAACCTCTGTGAGCATAGACAGTCTAGTGCAAAATTCAAGGGGAACGTACAACCTCTGTCAGGATAGATTGACTGGTGAAAATGTCAGGGGGAACATACGACCTCTGTAAGTATATTCAAGTTTTGTGAGCCATGAGCAAAAGTCAAGGCATCTACCAAAATTTAGGTTGAACATAAAATTCACATGAGCTAGAAACAAACAATCTTCCTAATATTGCAAATGATGTAAATGTATTGATCTAGTGCGTTGGCACATGTAACACTATCCACCATGAAGAAAATCGAATTCCCATGTATAAGAGTCAAGTTTCATAAGTTTCATAAGTTTCATAAATTTGCAAAAGTTGCATAGTTTCATAGTTCCATAAAGCTGCATAAGTTGCACAGTTGCATAAGTTGCATGTTGCATAAAGTTGCATAGTTGCATAAGTTGCATAAATATTCATAAGTTGCATAAGTTTCATAGTTGCATGTTGCATAAAGTTCCATAAAGTTGCATAAGTTGCATATTTCCATAAGTTGCATGTTGCATAAAGTTGCATAAGTTGCATAGTTGCATAAAGTTGCATAAGTTGCATAGTTGCATAAGTTGCATAAAGTTGCATAAGTTGCATAGTTTCATTAAAGTTGTATAAAGTTGCATAGTATTTCTACAATTTGAATCAGAGATTTAATATGGATGAAGAATACATTTTTGTTGTTTTTTAGTATAGTATTTATGAAAATGTTATTGAAGAGTCTCATGAAGATACAATCTTCCTTGCTGCTCCAGGGGATAAAAACCAGTATTTTCATAATCAAGTTGAAATCTTACATAAGAAGAAAGACATGGATGTCCAAGTAGACCTAGAAGAAGAGAAAATACCTTATGATATTACAACTTAGTACACACAAAATCAACTTTGCATATCAGTCGATACAAGCTGGGATTTGCATATTACACATGTTGTGAATATCAACTTATACAGGTTGTGAGTTGCAACTTACATAGGCTGTGAATATCAGCCAATACAGGCTCTGAGTTGAAACATACACAGGGTGCGAATATCAACTGATACAGAAAACAAGTTGCAACTTACACAAGCTGTGAATATCAGCTGATAGAGGCTGTGAGTTGCAGCTTACACAGGCTGTGAATATAAGTTGATATAGGTTGTGAGTTACAGCTTACACAGGCAACACACAAATTTTTCCATAGTGTTGGTATACAACAAACATATTTATCAGCAAGTTTTTGAGTCGGTTACAAGTTACAGAGTCTGGTCTAAGTCGTCTTTGCAAGATCGTTAAGAGAAAAATTTCACGGTGGAATATTTGTAAGTGATCATACATTACTAATGCAATAAAAGAATATTGTTTATTGGGGTTTTTCTCCTTGTATAGGGTTTCCCCAGGGTATATGTGTTGTGATCTTGCATGCTGGTAAATTCTTATGGTTTTTTGTTATTCTGGTTTATGGAGTATAGTAAGTTGAAATCAAAGAATTGAATAATTTAAAGTAATAATCTGCATATTATATCAAGCTCAAAAATTCAACAAATATAACCCCCAATCCCAAAACCCCTTAACCTTATCACCATTGATCCTTATAACATAGAATTTATTAAGGATTACTAATGAAAATAAAATAGAAAGTCAGGGAAGAAAAACATACAAAACCTCCATTTATTTTTAATCTATGTCTATGTTGGTCCTTTAAGCTATTTTTCTATATCACACACCTTTAACGATAGTTATGAAACCATTTATTGGAGAACGAAGTTCAATTATTCCCTGTGCATAAAGTGGCCACTGTTAGCTGGTCCAGAGTGCACTTAGATTGCAAACAAAGTGACCACTTATGCGATTTGTCTATAATACACTTAAATTGTAAAACAAATAAAACTTGGAGAGAAGTTGCAAACAAATGGAACTGTGCCAAAATAGTTCATGTAATTTAAAGTTTCAAGCCACAATTACAATTATGATTGGGTGTTGTACAATAACCGAAGGGTGCATCAATAACTGATGTGGGGATTGTCTATGAGAATGAAGGGTGTGTCACACCTAACTTTGATACTCTACAGAGTCTCTCTATCCTTCACCACGTATATCTCTATGCACCCCTGTCCTCTGTCTCTCAAGCGTAGAATTATAAATTTGGGTAGGAACACCAACATCGAGTGGTTTCTTAGCCTTTATTTCAAACTTCGTCATAGGGTTGGCTGGAACTTCCATGTTGAGGGCATCAAAATCCCCCTCCCACAAAAATTGACCATGCCGAGGGAATGAAAATACCCCTCCCTCACAAATTGACCATGCCGAGGGAATAAAAATACCCCTCCCTCACAAATTGACCATGCCAAGGGCATCAAAATCCCCCTCCCACAAAAACTGACCTAAAGTGAATTTTCAAAAATTTCAAAACGTAGTTGAATCGAAGAGAATCAAGTTTACAAAGCTACTGTACAATACATTAACAGGAAGATATTAGAGATCCATTACCGATTTTGGCAGCATGATGTTAGGTTTGGCTGGATAGGTCTCATGCTCTGTCGTTGTACAAATGTGTGAGTTTCTCTACGAGACTTGGAATGTGTGGTCGGGTTTTGTTGCTCTGCGCACAGTCTTGGAATGGGCGGCATGACCCTTTGCTTATATAATATTGGAGAGATCAACCCTTTGATTCTCTGAGATGGTGCTCTGAAATGGGTGAGACTGACCTTAATTTGTTTCTCTAGCTCTCATGAATGGGCGAGTGGGCGGGCTAGTTTTAGTTTTATTTTTTATGTTATGTTTTATTTTTATTGTTTAATATAGTATATATATATATATATATATATATATATATATATATATATATATATATATATAAATAATATTAAACCTTGTCAAAACTAGTATAGACAAGGGGAATCCGACTGTTTAATTAAAACAAAGTATTGCGATGGTGCCTCTGGATGCTAACACAATGTGATTTATACCTAGTGCTCTGCATGTGAAAGTGAAGAAGTTCAACTAAGCGCGGGTAAACAATGAGAGTAATTATGACTCTCTTAAGGTAGTCAGATGCCTAGTCATCTAATTAGTGACATGCGTGAATGGATTAACAAGATTCCCACTATCCCTAGCTACCTTCTATATAAACCACAACCAACGAATTTTAGCTCAAAATACTAACCCCTGTATCTCATAATGCCTAATTTTTTTCAACCCTAATCCTTATAACCCTTAACTCGTAGTTCTTAAAATCCTTAAAAATAGATACTATAACATATAACATCATATTTTGAATACTTATAACCCCTTAAACTTTACCCTATTACCCTTCATCAATAACCCAACTGAGCTTGTAATCTCAATGGCACATAAACCCTATCTCGTAACTCCTAAGAATGTATCAACCCTAATTCCTATGACCCCTACCACAATCCCTTGTAACTCATAACCCATTTAACCATTAACACCAAAAACAATGATATAACACCTATCCCTTAACCTTTATAATATTAGACAACTAACCCCAATAAAAATTATTATTCTAACCTCTAGCCTTTATAATTCTAACACCTAAACTCTGTAATTCTAACACCTAAACTCTAACACATACATCTCCTAACCCTTACTTTTAATAACACCTATATCTACTAATTGTTATAACCCCTATGAATTTTCACCCTATAATAACCATTATCCACAATGAGTACCCCTAACCCTATGACTCCTATAACCTTAAGCATTTAAGGAATTGTAAATGACATAATTAACCTAGAACACATATGAACTTTTAAAAAACTAACACTTAGAACCTCTATCAAATCTAATCATATAACATCTATAAATCATCACACTTATATAACCCATTGCATTGTATCCCATTTCTTGTATAACCCTGTTGATGCTTGAATCTGTCAGGACCGAAATGACAACCTCATGTGGACACTAGTCCCCCTTCGTTTTTAGAGAGGTGGTTCTCCTCTTTGGCTAAAAGATATATCTTTGAATATATTGGATTAGGGGGAGTGATAGGTATAAAACCCCAAATATTTAGTGCTTGGATTTATATGAAAATGGTTCTTCAATAACCCAATATTATATTTGTGTGTAGAAAAAGTATTTTAATCAGAAAAGATTGAAGGAGGGATTCAACATCAAAATTAAATTGTGATCATCATCACATACAATCTTCTTAATAATATATAGATACATCCATATATTCTTCACAAGAGAGAATGATTTGATCATCTCAAAGAATTTTAACAGAGTACTGTAATCAAGATCAAAATATAATTTGATAGTTCAACCTCAAATACCTCATACTTAAAACTCAAAGTTACAAGATACAATCAAGATCAACCCCAAAGCAATTCTTTGTGGAGTTTTATTCATGAAATATGTTCTTCATTACAAAATATTTGATATCCATGTATCTGGATGCAAATACTCCATGATCATATAAGAAAAGATCTTAGAATAATATAAGAAGGACACTCAACAACTCATCCTTGTGCCCAACTCTAAGATTCACGCATAAAACTATGAGAAGTGGTGTAAAAGAATAGAAAGAATGGAGAAGATGGAGATTTATTTTCTTTTGATCAGAAGATTGATTGTGTATCCATGGATGTACCTTATTCTTCCTCTTATATTATTCCTTCCCCTTTGACAATACCGATTCTTCGACCATTTGAAGAAGCCTCTCTTCTCCTTTTAAGATGACATTTTCTAACTACTTGAGTAGTTAGGGTTTCTCCCTTCTATAAATTCTCGTACAATTTTCTTCATGAAAAATTCCCTTTAATTAATGCCTCATTAATGAACTCACATCATTAATATATGTATATTGAAAATGGGCCCCTCCTTTTTTAATAAAAGTTTTAATTAAACTTTTATTTTCACAATTTAATTAATTTCCCATTAAAATAGGATGACTGTAATTTAATTTTCTAGAAGTGAAAACCAACTTTTTAACCATTTAAACCAACTCTTATGTTCTCTAAATCATCTCATATTTCCAACTATATAAATTTTTTGAAAATCCATCACCCGGATCTCAAGATATGAGCTCGTGAAGTTGAGTTGTCATGTAGGCCCATTAAAAATGTAGTAGAATGATATTTTAATTTCTGAGAAAAATATATCAACTTTTATCGCTTAAAACCTATACCACCATCTTCTACGTTGAAATATCTTTCCAACAGTATAATTTTGGCGCGATTCTAACACCCGGAGCTCAAGTTATGGCCTCCGCAAGATCAACACTCAACCACCGTCGATCAAAATTTATGGGCAAATATGGGCCCTTGGATGAATTTTGTGCTTCCCTTCATAAAAATCAAATTTTTGGTTTAAAGTTCTATCCCAAATGCACTGGGATATTATATTTTCCATGATATATAATTACTAAGTGTTTGATACACTTAACAAGAAACACGAGAAGAGAAGAAACTATGGAGCTTGAAGGATTTGACCCTTGGAAAATTGTTGAATATAATAATATTTTTGCATGCCAGACAACCACCAATCTTCCTAGTCAGCAATGATAAGTTACCCAACCAAATGTTTCCACATGTCATCACTCGGTATACCAACAATATTCCATATATCATCCAATAGAATCATGCCATGTGTCACTTCTTGTATGCTACCACATGTCTCCATTTATTAGTTGCCATGTGACACCATCCATTAACTGCCATGTGGATGTATCTCATTGGTTAATAAAGTGCCATGTTCCAATTGAATATGTTCCTCATATAACTTAGGACAAGAGACATTTTATTAAAATAATATGGCGAGTTTGTCGGGTTATGTGAAGAGTAGTAAAAAGAATTGCGTGGATTATGAAGGTGGCAGAAGTCAAAGTGCATTATGAGGCTAGTGGGGATAAAACATACTCTTAAGAAATATCACCAACCTTCCAACCTGTAGTAATCCATAGTAAATAAGACTAAGTCTGGAAATTATATAATGGATCACATGAAATATGGAAAGAAATATGGAAAATATGAAAAATGAAAAGTAATATATGGGAAATAAAAGGAATTACATGAAAGAATGTGAACGTGTAAATAAATAAGGAAAAATGGTTAAGTGTGGAAAATGCTAATGGGAATATGAAATTAATGAGACAATGGGAAAAATGACTACTTGTATAAAATGAGAGAATGAGAAGAGGTGAAGGGAAAGGGGAGGAGAGAACATTTCACTTAGAACATTTTTCATATTTCTTCTTGTAATACCTCCATTGGACTTCTGGACAGAAGTGTGTGTATCTTGTTCATGGAGACTCAGATTTTTATTCCTTGAAATGCATGGCGAATCTGATACCGATGGCCATTTATTTACCCTCCCAAATGCTACTCCAATCAAGTGGTGTGTGCATAGGACCAACCAACAACAATAACATTGAATAAACCATGATGACTGAATTGTTCATTGATGTGACACATGTTCAAATCGAACACCTCAAGGTCCACTTGGATTCACAAATCCTCATTCCTAGAAGTGATAATCAGTTTGTAGATAACATTGCAAATGAATTCCTATATTTTCATTTGTTTCATTAACTCATTCATAAGTAGTAGTAAGTAGAAAACAAAATTTCATAACATTTGTATCACACTATTAACCATAATGTAGTAAGTAGAAAACAAAATTTCATAGCATTTGTATCACACTATTAACCATAATGAATGTGAAGAAAAAAACACATGAATATACATTTTTTTCATCATCAAACACATAATCATAAGTGGAAAAAAATCATGTGTGTGTGTGTGTGTGTGAAGCACCCAGATCAACACCCC
>ML783111.1:12009-33868 GCA_009831015.1 Picea engelmannii
TAAATTTTCTTATTCCTAAAAGAATATATACATAAGAAAAAAATAATGTTGAATAAGAAATAAGTAAAAATATAGTGAATGAATATGATAAAGAGATAATAAATATATGTATTAAATTTTCTTATTCCTAAAAGAATATAAGAAAAAAATAATGTTAAATAAGAAATAAGTAAAAATATAGTGAATGAATATGATAATAAATAATTAGATAAATTAATAATATATAAATAATAAATTTGTTATTGACTTAATGTTAATCACTTATTATTATTAATAATAAATTGAAAAATATAGAATAAATAAAATAATAAATAACTTGATAATTTAATAATAATAAAAACTTATTATTATTATTATAAATAAATTTTAATAATAAAAATTAATTATTATTATAAATAAATTAAAATATATAAAATAAATAAAATAATAAATAATTTCATAAATTAATAATAATAAAAATTATAGTTCATGTATATAGTAAAATTGTTTTAAATTTGTTATTGACTTAATTTTAATCACTTTTATTTTTATTATTATTATAAATAAATTAAAATATATAAAATAAATAAAATAATAACTAAATAAATAATTAAAAATATAAAGAAATAAGTAAAAATATAGTGAATGAATATGATAATAAATAATTAGATAAATTAATAATATATAAATAATAAATTTGTTATTGACTTAATGTTAATCACTTAATATTAATAATAATAAATTGAAAAATATAAAATAAATAAAATAATAAATAACTAGATAATTTAATAATAATAAAAACTTAGTATTATTATTATTATAAATAAATTTTAATAATAATAAAAACTAATTATTATTATAAATAAATTAAAATATATAGAATAAATAAAATAATAAATAACTTCATAAATTAATAATAATCAAAATTATAGTTCATGTATATAGTAAAATTGTTTTAAATTTGTTATTGACTTAATGTTAATCACTTTTATTTTTATTATTATTATAAATAAATTAAAATATATAAAATAAATAAAATAATAACTAAATAAATTAATAATAATAAAAAATACAGTTCAATGTAAAGTTGTTTTAAATTAAAATTTAAATGTATTTTTTTTTCATTTTATATTTTGTTATATTGATTTGATAAAACCTGTAATATTTAACACTCGACTCGGCCATAGAGCTCAAGCTCTAATGAACTCATTTGTTAATGCAAAAGTCAATATGGGGTGGACTTAAGTGAAAGTTTTTTAATATAAATTAGGGGCTTTGGTAATGTCCTCCTACCATCATATATTTCCATAAAAATTGGACGGAGTGTACTTTAATATAAATGAGGTGTGTTGGTGATGGTCTCCACTACTATGATGTATTGAGAAAAAAAAAATTGGGATGAGGTAAGGACTTAAGTGAAAGTTTTTTAATATAAATTAGGGGTTTTGGTAATGTTTTCCTACAGTCATATATTTTCATAAAAGATGGATGGAGTTTACTTTAATATAAATGAGGTGTGTTGGTGATGTTATTCACTATTATGATGTACTCATAGCACTATTATGATGTACTCATAGAGAAAAAAAAATCGGGATGAGATAACATTAGCATAGATATATCTTAATCCCAAGTATTAAGAGGGATCAAATCTCTATACGTGTAAATCTTTAACCTTTCTTCAGGTTTTTCACTTAAAAAAATATTTTCACCTCAAGAGATCAGACTCCTCTTGATACTTATAGATCCGGGGTTAAGATGGATCTATGTTGGTTTATTATAAATGAGGTGTCTTGGTTATGTCCTCTTATCATGATATATCCCCCCAAAATAGGATGGGGTGTTTTGGTCATCTCCCCCTTATCATGATATATTTACAATAAAAGGTGTTAATTCAAGTATGTGGTAATGAAATGGAATTAAAGATTTTGTGGTGTTTTCTACTTCCTCGTTTATTGCTTTTAGTGATGGGATGGGATGGGTTGGGTTGTTGCATGTAGTTTTATAGTGATATTTTTTAGAGGTTGGGTTCTATGTTTTTATTCCCTCCTCGGCATTAGAATCCATTATTCTCATTGTTTCTAGTACTTTTGTTGAGTGGTTCAAAGGCAAAAGTAATTGGGTACTATGTGTGGTTTATAGAGTGAATTCTACAGGGGGAATTGTTTAGCTTGGATGAGAATTTAAAGAATACCTGACTAACAATCATTAGTATTATAAGTGATGCATCCTATGTGAATTAATGGATATTAGAAGATGAATGAAAAGGCATGAACACCACGTAACTAAGGTTCAAGGAGAAATGGAAATCTTCGCTAAGAACTTGGCAAGGTGGCAAAAAGAAAAACATTATAAAGCAATAGTGCAAGCCCAAGTTTTGGATAGGCATGCCATTGAATCTACTCTTAATATGTCTACGTTAAGAGAAAAGAAACAAGAGTTTTTAGTTTTCATGGACAACCAGAAGAGAAAATATGCAAAATTGGATGATAGAATGAGCTCTTTGCACTCATTGGTTTCTATAATTGTAGAGTATCTTCAACTTCTATTGAAACTCATGCGGTGTTCCATCCTCTCACCAACTATTTATTAAGGGACATCCCACTTTGGTTCATCCTAGGTGAAATAGGAGGACTTGATGTTGTAATGACCAAGCATTCTAGTTTTGGAAAATTTCAAGTGGGAACAACTAGCACTATGAACATGGATGATGTGGATACCTACCCAGTTGAGCAGGCACTATGATTTCAAGGTTGTCACCAAAGGATAAATTGTTTGTGGGGTAAATTTTATGTAATATATAACATGAACCATGTTTCATAGAGTAATTTCTTTCATAAATCAAAATCAATACATTAGACAATGTGCTTCAGAAATATATAGGAATATGATAAGGACAAGATATCTAGAACAAGTTTTTGGGCAGTCATTTTGGGTTCATTGGACATTTTGAACTACATGTTTTGGACTCAATTTTATTATTATGTATTATCCAACTATCCAATTCTATTTTGCTCAACATTTTGAATTACAAGTTTTGGACTCATTTTTATTATTATGTAGTATACAACTATCCAGTTCCACTGTAACATATTTTTAGAATAAGAATTAACCATTTCTATAAACAAAAACATTATCCACTTAATTTTGAATTTTTTACTACGATGATTTTTTATATTAAATATTAGATATAAATATTGTTTTTTTTTTTATCACAATAATTATCTTATATAAAAATTTCAATTTGAATTTATTAACAATATAATCTTTTAAATAATAAATTTATATTATATTAACCTTCACACTAATTTTACATAATTTACATTTTAAGAGACTATAAGATATATCGATAGCTTAAATTACAAATGAATTTAAAAAAGTTTAAATTATAAAATATATAAAAAAGAATGAAAAATTACATATATGTGTGTTTGGGTGATTGGGAGGAATGGAATGATTTTTATATCTTTTGTAACAAGATTTTCATAAAAATACATAACTTCAAAAACCAATTAAGTAACCATTATAAATTTGACAAAAAAATATCTTACTCCTAAGATACATTCTAGAGAATCATTTTACCAATGCAACTATTTTTATAACTAATAATTCATCCATAAAAACACATAACATCAAAAACCAATTCATTAACCATTATCAATAAAAAATGACTTACTCCTGAGATACATTCTAGACAATATAAAAAATGACTTACTCGTGAGATACATTCTAGACAATCCTTTAACGCGCACTAAGATATTTTGAAAATGAGATATAGGCTCGAGAATCTAAGAGAAATCTAAGAGAAATTATTTTTCATCTTCAATCTTTATAGTGTCACAAAGGTGATACAATCTTTCCTCCCATGGCATTTTAGGAATTGACCAATGCCCAGTTTTAGTATGGACCTCATGAGAATTTGTTCTTATCTTAGCAATGTTTATTTTTTGTTTTACACTTGGAAAAACGAATAGATAATTTTAATCTTCTAGATTATGGTTGATTACATCCTTATAATAGTTCAATTTTCTTTTTTTCCTCTAACTCTTTATCACCCCACTTTTTCTCCTTAAATTTTGATTTAACGATTTTTTGATAGTATCTCTATTTTGCTAAATGATGTCTTCCATGATCCTCCAATAGTTTAGCCAAGAGCATCTTTATGTCATCCTCACTTGAATTCGTAATATATGGAATTCGTAATAATTGCTATATAATTGTTTTTCTAATATATTTAAAAAATGAAATATATTAATATATCTTAATATATTTTATAATATTAATATATTAAAAATGTTTTAATATATTAAAAAACATCTCTCCATGTGAAAAGCTTTTTTAGATTGCAAAACTTTAGAAAAAGGATAAAGATTTGCACATCACAAGATTTTATCCTTCTGAACACTTGATAGATCTCAAGTAAGGATGGATATAGACTGATTTAATCAATATCCTTCTTCTATCTGGATGTGAAAAAACATATTTTAATTTAATTTTTTTAATTTAAAAAAACACATTTTTAATTTATAATAAATTTAAAAATATATATATTTAAATTTATTAAAAATTTAAAAATATATTTTTTTTAAATTAAAAAATTAAATTAATTTATGCTGATATTTTTTTATTGTTATGATTAAGTTTTTTATAATTTAAGATATTTTTTCACATCCACAAGGATATTGGTTAAATCAGTATATATCCATCCTATAATAATATATATATATATAATTCAAATCATTTATATTTATTTTGTTTTTAAATTTTAATGAGTACACGCAATTACCTTCATGTCAAGCGTCTCATCAGCATGGGTTTGCCAATGTACTTGCGAAGTTGAGTCTTTCCCCATTATCTTGAAGGCAGGGTCTAGATATGTACTTGAGATTACCTTGAAGTCAAGCGTTTCCCTATTATCGTGTCTCTATGTATAGAGACGAGATGTAATACTCTATAGATATGTACCATCAAAGGTCTTTTCAAGGAATTCAAAGTACAAATGCCTCCACGGAATCACTATATCAAAATTCTTAATTTCGTTCTCATCTCCCACGTGGAATTTCACCTATCAACGATCCTCTCAATATATTCAAAGTACAAATACTTTCAAGCAATACAAATAATGCTTTTAATGTCGGTGCCATCTTCTTAACAAATGGAAATCACTTAAGTTTTATTTTTATTTTTATTTTTTTATTACCATAACATACATTCAATTTACACACAACGTATTTCTATGTTTCATGCATAAAATATAATAATCGTCAATATATATGCAAAATTTATGATACATATTTATTTTCATATTAATCTTATGATATAAGTTGTCATGTTTTAATGTTTTTTTATCATCGAGTCTTGAAGATACTCCCAAGTGAGGTCCTCAAGTTTGGAAATCAAAGGTCATTAATAACTCTTAACAACAAGTCCCGTGAGACAGCGCGGTTGGTAATGACAAGTACTTTTCTCCAAGTGTTGGGAGGAGGTCTTGAGGTCAAATCCGGCTGGGTCTCCGGGACGAATTGTAATGGTTACTTGTGTTGTAAATGATTTATATCTCTAATATAAATCGAGTTAATTTCTCGTTGGAAAAAAAAATAACTCTTAACAAAGATACACCAAAAATCAATGACATGTCACATTTAACTATATATCATTTATCATTTATTTTTAAAGAATTTTTTTTGAAAAACTCTTTGAATATTTCCTCATAATCATGGATGGAAAATATGGTAAACCATTAGCTCTAGTTATAGAGCATAATCCTTAGGAGATAAAGAGAGTCGAACTCATAACCTTCCCAATTTTGAGGGAGATATCTCGCACCTAGCTCCTCACTTTTTAAGTTAACCCTCAAAGCTTACCATCTACCATGCTTACCAAGTAAAAGATTTGGAATCTACTCCTCTCACACGATCTGATGCCTCCTCATCTTAATCAAAATTTAGCAACATGGAAACATACAACCTTATCCCAACAAAAACTCATTTCTTAAAATTCTCCCCCTTTACTTTAAGGAACACATAGTGTTATGGAGAAAAACCCTCCTGCAGACAGGAAAGCTCTCCCTCAAATTTTCCCTTTATTCGAGACAAATAGCCGGTAGATAACGCTATTTACTTTAGATCTAAAAATATTTATTTATTTCTACACTAAAGGGGAGAGAGGCGTACCTTTTTAACCAACAATTTTCCTTATGTATCCAACTGACAAAAATCCAAAGATCCAGCTCCAAATCCTGCTATCTGCTTCCTGCACATATGCGACGAATCAATACCATTATACAAATCCTTTTAAGTGGTTAAAGAAACTTGAAAAAGTTCATATCTATTCTATTCAATAACAAATTACTAATCATGTAGTCATGAAGACAATCATTGAAAATTGAAAGTAGCATCAATCTATATTGATAAGAATGAAAAGCATTAAATCAAGCTTGAATGATTTAGGCCTGAAGTTCCATTCCTCTTTAGTCCTTGCCTCAACTCTTCCTTGGATCTCACTCTCTAAAATTTCAATAGAGTAATATTGCTCATAAATATTCCTCCCTTGGAAAGGCCTCTCTATATAAAATAGTGGAAGAGGTTTGGGGTGAGCTTTTAGGTTTCTCAACTCCTTGAAGAACTTGAAGTCTCATTTGATTTTGCGAGGTTGGATGGTGAGATAACAATTCATCCCTACACCAATTACCTAGAGTGTATCGAAAAAATAGGTTATAGGGGCAATCGTGGGCTATTGTGGGGAATCCCACGACCGATCATTGGTTGATGGCTCACTAGATAGAGACCGATCACACTCTGTTAAGTAGATTGAGTGCGATCATCCTAAAAAATGGTCAAATTCAATGGAGAAAGATATGGTTGAACTTGATATCTTGGATAGGTCTTCTATGTTCCCCTAGGGCTGAAAATACATGGAAAATATAACTATAATAGATGCCCCCTAACGTGTGATATGGTCAAAAGAATGGATGGTCAAAACGTATTACAATAATTCCTAGATGTGAGGCGGTGCAAGTAAATAGATGAATATCGAGGAACCATTGAATACCTACAACCAATCATCAACCAAGCATATATAGATCATTCCTAAGTGAGGCATAACCATGATCAGAATATAAACAAAGCATTGTCATCGACATAATAAACTATGGATCCCTTTAATGAAATGCAAGACCATGGCCCTGGAAAATACATGGTGGATCCATGTCAAAAGGGATCATATCCATGTGCAAACACAATGTGGATCTATGTCACAGTGAATGTGAGGAAGATAGTAAACACCAATGATACTTCTCCCATACTGTTCAAAGTATTTTTGCATAAGTCATATATGCCATTGCAGCTTGGGAGGGGTAGTCGAAATGACAGATGTGCCCTCAAGTCCAAGGTCTTCGTCCCAACCTCGATAATACAATTCTACAATATGTGAATAAATGAGTTGATGTCTATCATGGTATAACTCATTTGATTACTGGTTATTGAGGTATACCATTAACATACATAGGGGACACACTAATGATGTAAATGGAACCCAAGGTACCTAGTATAATATAGAAAGTGTGTGTAACACCCAGAATTGAAAAGACACTATATATCTACTAATTTACTTAATTTCAGTAAGCTCTTAAGAAGTAAAATTTTTCATAATTTTCAAAGCTATGTGCATACTTGCGTAAATAAATTTGGCAAAAAAAATATTAAATTTAAGTAAACACTTCACAATTTAAGTTTAAATACCTGTCACTGATGCTACTATCTGCAACAGCTTGAACCTTCTACTATCTGCAGCAGCGTGAACCTTCACTTGAACCTTCGCTTGAACACCCCCAAAACCGGCCACCCTACCGACCAGTACGCCTGGCCCTAGGACATCTACGAACGTCCTAGCCCTCCGAGCCCAAAACCCCTCAGCCCTGGTGTGCACTGTAAATCCCACTGTTCTAACTCTGTCTCAAAGCTTCAAAAATCACTCTCCTGTCGAATGCATGACTCCATCCCTCCAAAATGAATAATCCCCCAAAATCAATCCTCCTCCTTCCCTTATGCCTCCTTCACTGCCCCGAACCTTCACTCCCCACCAAACAGCTTATCCATTCATTAAAACCTTATCCCTTCATTTAGTTCTTTATTAATGGTCTTATCCTCTTTTAAATGTTCCCTTTAACGTATGGGTTACGTTATCCCTCATGGGATACGTAACCCCTTTAACCTTATTTATGTTTTAATTTTATTTTCCCCCATTGGTTTATTACATAGTTAATCAATTACTTTATTTAATAATTAATTAATCACTAACCATTAGTCTAATACTAAATCATTTAATGTCTCATTTAATAATTACTCCTTCATTAACCCTTAATCAAGGAGTTAATCATATTTCAGCTAAGTATAATCAAAATAATTAATTAATAACTTATAATCAATTAAGGTTATATAATAATTAATTATAATTAGCCAATGTTTAGGTTTATTTATGAAATTATTCATAGTAATAAGAAAAGGGTCATTACAGTGTGAATACAGGATTTGATGTCGAACACTTCTAGAATCAATCAATTAGGAGTCAATGAGGTAAACCCATTGTCAATTGCAAGGAATCCTACCACTAAGGACTGTAAGCTTCAAGGTACTAGCTCATTTCTATATCTCTTTCATAGATGATGTATTGAAGTCGATAGGAAGAGATCCATCAAAGGGGGGCCTTAAAGTATCCACCATCAATAGATACAAAACATGCATCATGAGATGATGTGGAACAATACAATCACTACGTACAACTGACACAAGGATTTCCGACTTGGATGGTCAACAAGATAGAATATGAAGAACTTAGGATTAACTTGCCTTGAACATATAACATGAAACAATGATGACCTCATAGCATAAAATCAAGAGCACCAATGACATAGTGTGATAATGCATGAGGAAATTTAAGCACCCTCCATAACGAATGGAAAAGTAATCGGTTAGAGGAGTATATGACATACTAATGGTATGGCTCCTAGGAAATATATAACCCAACTATAAGAGAGTGATGAAAATAGGTGCTATGTTCAAGGGCGACATGAATGATGTCTTCCATTTTTTGATAATACAAATTAACGATAAAAAACCTCTTCACTTTTTTTTTAATTGTCTCCTTCATAGTTTTATGAGCATGTGAGAGGGATACAAGTGTGTTTGATAGTGTCTTTTTTGTTCAACTTTACAAGAATGGAAAAGAGGTAAATGTATACTCATTAGGTGTATTTTTGACGTTTTAACGAGCACAAAGAACAATTAAAAGTAACTTTGAATGGAGAGATTGAGTGGCTAAACAACATGCATCGATGTTCCAAGTGTGTGGAACCAAAGTAGGCATAATGAATGCAAGAAAGTACTAGCAAGTGATTTCCACTCATAGAAATGGTTCTCTCCATGGGTATAGTGGTAACAAAAGGGAGGTAAGTGAATGTAAATGGCTAGAGGTCAAGTGTGGTTAGAAATGGTAGTAAGAGAGAATAAGGAAGACAACTGTGCAACAATAGGCACCAAGACATAAGAAGCAAAGGCTTGTGAAACCATAAAGTAACATAAAAATATGGATACCCTATCAGGATAAGGCAAGAACAAATGTGAAAGAAGAGAAATGAGGCTCAATTTCAAGTTATGGTGGGTCTATAGGAGGGTTCACGGGGCTACAACCAATTGCAACATGAGCACCAGACAAGAATCAAGGTGCTAACTAGGGAACATATAGAGGTTAGGAATTACTTTGCAGTTTACGATGTGAAAAAGAGAATGGCTACTTATTGCAACTTCATGGGATTGAACCTAAGGTTTTGTGATGGAAAAATGGATGGTTAATAATGTAAGATGGTGTTGCAAGGAAAACCCTATCTCTATATGTTTCTTTGAAACATGTACCTAAAGTTTAGTGGATGTTGCCAAAAATTACTAAATAAAATGTTTCCAAAATCCCAATTAACAACACTAGTCCACAATTTAATAAGTCCAATAAAAACCTCCGATAATAACTCATGTCCAAAACTTCATAAACAATTTTTTTTTTTAAATAAAACATGGCACAAATCATTACACACCAAATGGCGTGTGCAATGTGGAGCCTAGTGCTAATTTCAGGACAAGGATCCTTATTTTCACTCAGGAAATCATGCGTCATTGTCGACAACATTTGACACACTATGTCAGGCCCATGCCACATAAGATCAAATCTTTGCATACAAAGACACTCATCATGAGTAGTTTTGTGAGATATTGTATCTCCTTGATTATGATCATCAAGACATAAACGAGGTATGAAACATTGATATTTGGTTTTATTGAGAGCTAAGAATATGGTGGCAAGTTCTAAACAAGATATATGATGCTAACAATAGTCAATACATGGAATCTCACTGGATGCTTTAGAAAATTCCCCCTATCCTAATTCAAAACTCACCATGTTAACCCTCATTTGTTCTGAAAAAGGAAGAACAGATGATCGATGCATCGCTTCTTTCTTTGGCTTATAGATTGAAGCCATGACCACCAAGATCACCTCATATGAAGGAAACTCAAAATTGAGGTAGTCATGTGAACCTAGAGAGTAAAAATCCCATAGGGACAAAGTGTGATGAACATATTCCATATTTTCATGGATTTTCTAACTAGTTTTAACAGATGCTAATGAGATTCCCTGATCAATTTTCTATATCAAGTCCTAAGAAGGAAAATATGAGCATAAAGGATCCTTCTCATAACCAACTAAACACTTACGATATGATGCCACATAATTCAACCATGGTTGGGTAGTTTCAACTCAAATACTAGGAACATAAAATAGGGTAGCATGGTCTAATGGTGAAGAAGGATGGTGATTATCATATGAAATTTCATCAATGGTGAAAATAATTTCATTGTGAGGAAAATGCATCGCTTGAGAGAGTGTAGATACCACAAAATTAATATCAAATACATAATCACTCCCATGAATCATATTGGAGTCTAATGGGACATTCACCACTATCATATGGACCATAATAGTATTCCCACCTAATGTGATAGGAAAATGTGGAAGAATCCCTAAATATTAACTAGGTATTCTATCAAAATCTAGAGGTTGAGTAGGAGATGAAAAAAACTGGGGAGAACCTATAGCTTACCAAGTCGTTGAGCGCTCAATTAGACTCTTCCTTGTTTTGGGTAACACGATTCTCTGGAGCGATGGGATTTTACTATGTTATATGATAAATTGTTCTTTGTTTATTTATTGGTTTTCTTATTAAAGTTCGATGAATGAATTCTTAACAAGGTTGGGTTTAGGCTAACCTCTTACCAATAACATGTAGATCACAATTTTTTTTTTAATCAATATCAAACATTATAATTTCGTTGTTGATCAATCGACAAAAATCATCTAAGAAAAGGAAATGATTTAGAGAAACGACACATAACCATAAATAATTCAAGTTACTCTATAACAAAATTTAGTAACACCATAACATTCATGCCAATATGCATTTAATGACTAAAACATTTCAAGATAACTCAAAACACAATTACTATCTTACAAAAATTCCTTGTAGTAGTGTATCAACGAAAGGAGAACAATCCACAAATTTAGTTGATCCACAAGCTTTGGAAAGAATCGTCTTCGGCTCTATACGAGATTCAAAATTAAACTTAAAATAGTTATTTGTATAACACTCCACTATTACAAAACCAATGACCTTTCAAAATGGGGTCGAACTATTTATTTATATCAAAACTTCATGCAAAAATTATTACAAGAGATAACAAAAAATAAAGCGGATCATGTCCAGATGGAAACTATCAGTGAGATTTTGTTAACTCATAGGTTTCACTCTGTCATGTTCTCACTATTTGGAAAAATGATCTTCATAAGTGTGTAAATATGAGAATTAATGTTGGTCCAACAACATGCTCAACCTATTCTTCATCTCCATTGCTCAGTCTTTGAATATATCTACCTTGGAGCCTAGATGTTGTAGGACCCATGCTTTTCATATTGGCCCATCAGTGATTCCTTTACCTTGTCCCTTTTCGAGCCTCCAAATCTCTCAAAACTTAGCATCAAACTCATCATCTAACTCACTGAATTGTCACACTATGGTGTGCAAGTCAATGAATTCATCTAGGGAGAAGAATTCTGGGAGATGAAGATATATCTTGTTTTTATTAATGTGGTCCAAATTTTTGAGACACTCCTCCAATATTTCTTTCATTCTTAGTTGTGGTTCTTTGACCAGTTGTACCCGATACTCTATGGCTACTCTAAATCTGGCTAAACTATCCTCTACAAGCATCCTGGTGCCATGTTATTCTTCTCCTCTACCTTTCTTGATATCTATGATATATTCAATTTTTTCTGATACTGGATGAGATTTCTCAGACCATCTCGTCTCTCCTTCTACACCACAAGGCCCATCAAGGTTTCTTCTTGAAATCCAACAATCTTGGTCATAAAACCTCCCTATCTGACTTGAACCAATTATAAATTTATGTGAATTCAATCTTCATGAACCTTACTACTTGGGTGGTATCCTGATAGTATTCCACCTAATGCCAAAGGTGTGCCAATTCTGCTCACATAGATTTATCTTTTCGTTCAATTTCCTTTGCTTTGTCTATGGTGGCACTGTATATAGCTATTGTTGCTCCTAGAAACTCACTTACCCTAGACTATCTTTCATCCAGCATGGTTTCCTCTATGGTAATCATCCTGAAACTGTCCAAGGTGATTATTCTCTTTTTTCATGTCCTCTTGACAACCACTTTTCTCTTTCGGTCATACACAATGACCTAGACATCAACCACTTTGTCTATAGGCTCTCCAATCAGTTGGTCCCCCCATGTGAGAACAATTCCTAAGATTCCTCGTGTGTGAAAGTGTTGAAGCATCGTTTCCTTTCCTTTGTTAGCTTTAGGCTTCTCATGACTAGTCCTTGTACTTGGTTCTTGAGTCATTCGAGGCTTATCAAAAACTTATGTTGACCCCACCTCTGTCGCACTATGTGGATCTCTGATTTTCTCTGTACTTGGGGAATTTCCCATGATCCTTGCCACTATGTCTTTAGATAAGACTACTAATACTGAGAGTGAAGAGTGTGTCAAAGGTCCCATTGAGGTTTCCTTGGGTTCCATGTTACCTTCACATTCTTCATAGTCTTCTCCCTTGCTTGAATTACCTCCAAACGATTCTTCAATACCCATACTTTATTTCTCTTTCAATGGTCGAGCGATTTGGTCTGGATTGGTATGATCACCTTCATCTGCACTCGAGTTTGTTCCTATATCCAAAGACTTTGGCACCAGAGATACTTCTGTTCTTAGTAACCCTGTAATTTCTTCATTTGTAATAGGAACTGTAGTATATATATCTTCCACATCGCTATCATATACCGTGATTAGGTTAGTGATGATAGGAGCTACTTTCCCTAGGGTTGTAGGTCTCACTAATAATAAAAGGGATGTACTCGTTCCTGGTTACCCTATGGATATTTTCTCCAAGGTCTGCTTCTCATTGTCTCCTTCCACAGAGGTAGTTCCAGGGGATGTTATCTCCCCAATTCCTCCAAATGTGGTCAGATTTATTTCCATGGTTGTTTCTTCTGATACTATGATGGATTCACCATGCATATGCATTATCCTTTCATTTTTATCGAAGAGTATTTTTTCCTCAGACTTGTCTAGTATCTGCTATGCACCTTCCTGTCGAACTAGTGCCATTGTTGTTGACCTAAACCTCTGTTGTATAAATTCCAATTGTTTATTCCTAGGCAAGGCCATGAACCTGATCAGGTCAATTTTTTCTTTCCTCTACAAAACTTCGTCCCAACTCAAAGCATTCTCTATCAATATTTCATCCTCAAAATCATCATGTCGGTAAGTCTAATTAGACACTACCTGATTAGCATGTTCAACCAAATTTTTTTTAGGGTCGTGTCTCATGTACCTCGCGGTGATGAACCTGCATTCTATTTAGATTTGAGCTTCTTTTATGGCATGTGTGGTATCCTTCACGAAATGGTAACCTACATAAAACCCATAGGGAATGAATATGTTTTTCTTTTCTTTTACTAGAGATGCATTGAAACCTTGTAGTATAGTTTGGTAGTAGATCTCCCCTAACACCATTTTATTGGGCACATGAGTCGATAGTAGGTGTGGTGCTCCAAGGTCTCTGAAAACATTGATGTATGTATTCCTTTATTCCAAGTACCAATGCCTAATCTTGGATATTACCTTCCTCATTGATTATGATAATCTTGGGAAATCCTGCTTAAAAATCAGAGAATACACTCCATCTATGAAACCATTGCATACTAAATCCATTGATCATTTGTACCTATTCTCCCATAATATCCAAAAGTAGAAATGTATAGGCATTTCAGAGACATTCCAACTTCAGTTCAGGCCACGGAAACCATGTCTAGTGCATATTGCATCCAGGAGATAAGAGGCCATGTAGAATGCAGGGGTTTCCCTGGGATTTGTGTTTTACACCTCTTCTATCCATGTGCTCAATTGTCTCGACATAATATGTCCCTATTAAAAGTTCTTCCAAATGTAGTAACCATGTGGGCCAAAGGCATCCAGGCTTCAAAGAACCTGGAGGAATCCTTCTCTCCATATAAACGCAAGATCAAGGCCATAAGGAAATTGTAAGGTTCTCAGAGGTTCATTGTTTTGTACCACCTTGAGGCCTGAATCATGAACTTCTTATCCTCCCTCAACTAGGATGCTACCAATTGGACGATGTTATTTAGCTTATAGAATACTACGAGAAAATATTTGTTCAACCTGAATTCAACTTGCTTGATCTTGTAGTATGTGCTCACTTATGTCAGAAAGAATATTCCTATGCAGTCCCCATCCTTGTTATTCAACAAACATTTCTATGGATTGGCATAATGGATGGACCACTCCAAAATATCAACACATGGTAAGTCGAGTATCTTGGATTCTAACAAGTATAATGAATTTTGCTTTATGTTCTAGGAAACATGGTCATCTAATCCCCTTACCTCGAGGTCACTGCGAGGCGTGAATTTTGGGAAATACTCATAATGAAATTTTTTATACCGGGTGAGCCAAGAAGGAATAATAACCTTGGAATCCGTACCATTTTCTATTTCTTTGAAAAATGTGGGTGGGCTTGTAGGCTTCTTTTGCGATATTTTTATCACTGGCTCTGCCTTGGGGGAAAAATATAGGTTTTTCTCCACCGAACTCGATGCCTCTCCAACTTGCTCACTTCCTCCTTTTGGGGTCTTGGGTGACCAACAGGTTACTGGTCGTCTTGGTGGAGTTTTTCCTTTGTAAAATACAACAACTCATCTTAGTATCTCCCCCACAATAAGTTTCAAAGAAAACTATGATAAACACCTATGTGCCACAATTCTTCCCAAGTCCAATACTCACTAGTTACAGATTTGCGATAACACAACACAAATTTAGTTGCTTAGTGATGTTGTATTAGTCATGAGTTCATGAAGAAATTTAAACAGTTTGATGCAAACATGAGATCATTCAAATGTATTCGAATAAATAATAGTTATCCCTCACTTCCACAATCATTAATTTTTCGATACAACGGATCTATGGGAGATCTTCATTGATTCCATTCATGGCCTCTACTAGCTCTTCTAATAAAAGAAACCAGCATACTAGCGGCGCGAAAGGACATTTGAGTGTTTTATTGAAATATTTAGATGACCATGGATTGGCGCACGACATTTTGCGATCGGGGGTCGACCATTCAAGTTGCTTGAAGTTTTAAAACAAATGCATGTCTAAATAGTCGATTTGATGTAAATGATCAAAGACGTTCATTTTTATCGCATGTGATTTAACGTAGGGTCGATGTGGCAACATTTAGTAAGCCTAAAATATAGGGATGCGTGTGGGTGGAGGGTTTCGAGATGAATGGTCTTGATGAATTCGAGGATCCTTGGAAAGACTGAACATAAAGTTCATATTGTTCGACATAAGCAATCAAATCGAATATCGACCAAAAGTAGGATGTGGATATGAATATAGGTTTATTATTTTTGATTGGCTGACATCGATGTCTATCAATTTTCAACATTTTCTCATGGTAAGCGTGTTTCCCTGTGTTCACTTTGAGGTGCCAATTTTTGGTGTTACTCAGGTGTCAGTGTTTATTTCTTCGACTAAGAGTTAAGTGTTTTATCAATCGAACTTGCCGACACTCGATGTTAATAAGTGTCGACAACTTTAAGAGAAAGTAATGCCTTCCCCCTACAGAGTTGGTATCCTAAATGGATGATGCCCAATGTTTATCGATGTCGACATTCTCGAGACTGTGCCACAATTTTGACACACAAATTGAACTTGTTGATGCCTAATGTTGATCGACGTCGGCATTCCCAAGCATGTTTTGTTCCTTTCGAAATGCGTAATGTTTCAGTCGATGCCCGATATTGATCAACATTGATGCTTCAGAGAAGCTCCCATCATGTGTCAGAGGTTTTTTTTTTCTTTAGTAGTGGATTTGAGGCTCTTTCTTAAGAAAACCACCAAGTGTTTTTCTTTTTATAATCTCATTGGAAAGACATGCATATTTGGTTTTCTTTGGACTTCTCTTGATTTATAGATGCAAGTCAAACTATGTAAATTAATGAGCAAATTGGAAAGATAGTATAAGTGCAACTCATGTTGAATCAAAGGAAACTAAAATGAAAATGGAAGCGACAAAAATAGAAAGTGGTACCCAAAAAATTGAGAATTGTAAGGGTTTTGTTTGTTGGAGAAATTTATATTTTCGACACACTAGTTCAGTGTGACTAGTTATATTTTAGACTTTCAATTTTAGATCATCATTATTATGTTATTATGCATGAATGCATTCTGATATTATCGAATGTTATGTCTTATATATGAGTGTATTCCACTCAACATATTGATCATATTGATCACCATCTATGTATCAATCATCAGATCATTGGAGTAGTGTGAATATATTTTCTCATTCTTCCATATTGAATCTCTCTTCTTTTCTTGATAATATTTTCTTGTACTTGATTTATCTATATCTCTTGTGCATGTTTCGATGAAACATTGAAATGGTATCAGAGCTACATTGCTTGGAGCAAGCCAGACAAGCTAAAGAATAAGGAAAATCGAAGTTTCGGTGAGAAAAATTCATGGTCATACCTTTCGGCCATAATTTCTCCCAAAATATTAACTTTATGAGGAAATGACCATAATTGGAAGTAAATCAACCCTTTCTTCAAGTGGGTTTTCAATCGTTTGGCAAAATGCTTCATTGTTTTCTCATAAAGGAAGCCTGAAAATGGCTTCCTGAAACTGATATGAATTCGTGGTCATACCTTTGTGAAGTTATTTCTCCCAAAATATTAGCGTTTTGAGGAAAATTCTTGAGTGAGAAGTAAATCGAGCCATTCTGCAAGTGGGTTTTGAACCGTTTGGAAAAATTCCTCACCATTTTCTCAGAAAGTAAGTCGAAAGATCGTCTCCTTAAACTAATACAATTTTTCACTTCAAGTTCCCTTTCTATAGTGATTTCTCAGTTTTTCACTTGCAGATTGAGAGAAAACTTTTAGGAGTTCTCAGACATAGTGGAAGATATGTATACGACACCTATTCTACATTCAAACTTGGTGGTAATCCTCACACCATACAATTATTTTGATTGGAATCCCAAGGAAGAATTCCAACTCAAAAGGAAAGGACTATACAACTTGATGATGGGGACATAAACAAAACCTACATCAACAATTGAGAAGATGAGATGGGTGAACTGAAAGGATGAAGCCACATAACTTCTTCTCGAATTGATTTCAATTGATCTATGGTTTCATGTTTCTGCATGAAATACTCCAAATGAGATCTCGATCACCTTGGAAAGTCTGTTTGGAAAGTAGGATCATATGAGAGGTCATATGCTTGAGGTAGAGTTGAATACTTTGGATCCTAAAAGTTTTGATAATATACATGATTTCTTTGATAAGTTTAAATCTTTGATATTGAGCTTCGCATCTTGTGGTATTGATAAGTCTAAACAAGTGGACCAACTTATTCTAACAATCTTGGCCTAGCGAGGACCAAAATATGTTGTCTATGTTTCCACTTTCCATTTAGGCAGGTATCTCATGGGAACAAATTGGAAGATGGCTACCATGGATCAATTCATTAATTCTCTCACACATAAGCAAGAAAAAATCATTCATATGGAACTAATCAAGGATCCTAAAAAACATGTACTCACCATGCATGATGAAAAAGGATCATCCAAACAGAAAGGAAAGGGGAAATCACAACATCCAAAGACAATGAAGGAGGGATATTCCAAACCCTTATAGGATTCTTCAGGTTCAGGTTCCAAAGAGAAGAAGAATAAGAAGAAGGGAAAGTAGTGCACTTACTCCAATAAATCAAATCATGATGAATCCACATGCATGAAGAAACAAATTGATCTTATGGCTTAGGTACTTCAGAAGAACAACCTTGGAAACTTCATTATAGAAGGAGATAAGAAGAAGAAGAAAGAATATCTTGCATCTAAGAAAGGTAATCATTGTGCTCTTGTTGCAATTAATTCCTCATCTAATTCATGGATTATAGATTCTAGTGCATCACATCATATCGCAGCAAAAGAGGAAGTTTTCACTTCTTTGAGCTCATTCTTAGGACCTACTATTTTCATGGGGGGTGATACTCCAGTAGCAGTAACAGGAGAGGGGAGAGTGGAACTCCATAATTATAGTTTTGAGAATGTTTTACATGTTCCAAATCTTTCTATAAATCTTCTCTCAGTTTATCAGATCACTCAGAAAGGTAAAAAGGTTTAATTTACATTAGATTCGCTTTCTATACTTGACATGCATGGCAATTCTATTAATGCAATTGGTGAGGTAGATCATAAATCAAGGTTGTATAAATTCACTAATTTTGTTGACCATAAATCCTCCTTACTACTAACTCATGTTGATTATAGTAGTATATTATCGCATTAGAGATTTGGTCATTTAAATTTTAGGTACATGTAGTGACTTTACAAGCAAGGAATGGTCAAAGGATTGCCAAATATTTACTTTTCTAAAGGGTTTTGTGAAGGTTGCATTCTTGGAAAGCATCCTGAAGAGAAGTTTGAAAAAGGGAAGGAAAGGAGAGACACATCTTCCTTGGAGCTTGTTCATACTGATCTCATGGGTCCATTTCCACAACTGTCCATCAACAAAGAAAGGTATGTCCTTACATTCGAAGATGATTACTCACAGTATACTTGGGTTTATTTTCTCCGGAAAAAGTCTAAATTTTTTAAGCATCTCAAAGACTTCAAATCTCTAGTAGAAACATAGAATAGGAAGAAAATCAAGATCCTTCGTACAAATAATGGGGGGGAGTATATCAACAAGGATGTTCAGAATATTTGTCATGTGGCTGGTATCCAGTTGCAACATACAGTTCCATACACACCACAATAGAATGGATTTGTTGAAAGGAAGAATAGATCTCTCAAGGAGATGATAATTGTATGTTGCATGGAAGTTGTCCTCATTCTAATATTTGGGTTGAAGCACTTAACTATGCTGCTTATATACATAATAGATCTCCTCATAGATATTTTGAGAACATGAAACCTTTTGAGGCTTGGACAGGTGACAAACCGGATGTCACACACTTCCACATATTTGGATCTCGTGCATGGGCCCATATTACTTATGAAAAGAGGAAAGCATTAGATCCACAGAGAAAAACTTGCATATTTGTGGGATATACAGATGATGTGAAGGGTTACAGGTTGATTGATCCCTCTACTGATTGACTCATCATTGAGCGCAATGTTGAGTTTGAGGAGAGTCCTTTGCATGCACCTCCAGTGAAACATGTAGATACTCTTGTGACTCCATCATTTCTAGAGGTCAAAGATGGTCATTCCATACACTTAGATTGAAAATCAGATTCATACTCAGATTCAGAGGATTCTATAGTGGACTTGAGAAGGCAGTACAACTAGATGAGGAGCTAGTGTTGGAGCTTCAATAGATTCCCAAGTGAGCACAATCCACAATTTAGGAAGCAGGAAACCTTGTAGGGAATCCATTGGATTCGAGGAGGAATCAATCTCAGCATGAGGATCCCTCTCATGTACTCTCACCTTTGAACCTACGATGATCATGCATTGCTATATGGTTCAATATTCAGATCCACATACCTATAGAAAGGTTGTGGTAAATTCATTATGGAAAGCAACCATGCAGGAAGAGTATGACTCACTCCTAGAGACTCAGACTTGGGATCTAGTTCCACTTCCACCAGGGAGGAAACTTGTTAGATGAAAATGGGTCTATAGGACTAAGAGAGTAGAAAATGGTCAGGTGTGTAGGTATAAAGAAATATTAGTTGCAAAAGGATTTCAACAGATTCATGGGATAGATTATGATGAGACCTTTTCTCTTGTAGAATAGATGGAATCCATTCACTTGGTTCTATCCATTACCGCAACCAAAGGATGGGAATTTCACTAGATGGATGTGAAGAATGATTTTCTTCACAGTGATCTTTCAGAGGAGATCTACATGGAGCAGCCAAATGGGTTAATTCAGAACTCATGTTTAGGATTCAAACTGAAGAAGTCACTCTATGGCCTCAAGCAGGAACCTAGAGCATGGTATGAAAATATGGATTATTATATTCTTTCACATGATTTTGTTAGATGTAAATCGAATTGCAATGTTTAAATGATGATGACTATTGACCCTTTGATGATTTTAGTACTCTATGTTGATGATATTTTGATAACTGGTAGCTTTGCTTCAACCATTGTTGTGGTCAAATATATTTTTCATGATAGGTTCTTTATGACAAACATGGGTCCACTTCATTTCATTATTGGTCTTGAGATTAGTCAGGATGCTTCGGGCATCAAAATTTATCAGGCTAAGTATGTCAGGGATATTCTGGATAGATTCCACATGATAGATTGTAAGTCTGCACCTACACCCTTCTTATTTGGGATTAGACTTGAGGATGGTAGGGATACACCATTAGTGGACAACACTTTGTATTGAAAGTTGGTGTGGATTATTTTCTATCTCACCCACACCCATCTAGATATCTCATATGTAGTAGGAGTAGTTTTTAGATACATGAAAGAAACCCATGATATGCACTGGAAGGCTTCCAAGTGTATCCTCACATATGTTTGGGGAACCATGAGTTATGGGATTCATTATGCAGTTGGTTGTGCATTGGATCTCATAGGATTCATAGATTCAGATTAGGTTGGTGATGGCACATATCACAAGTCCACTTTTGGGTACACTCTTAGTTTGGGATGAGGCCCTATTTGTTGGTCAACTAAGAAGCAATCAACCATTGCTTTATCTTCCACAGAGGCTGAGTATAGAGGAGTAGTCAACTGTGTCATTCAAGAACTTTGGCTTCAACACTTCCTTATCAAGCTTGGTATCCTATTTCAATGTCCGAATGTCATCTGGTGTGACAATCAGAGTACACTAATATTTTTTAGAGATCCAGTACAATGGAAGTGAACCAAACACATTGAGGTCCACATGCATTTCATCATGGATCTAGGACATGACAGGACCTTTGATCTGCATTTTTTTACTTCCTCTGAATAGACTGTTGATATCTTCATGAAGATATTCATTGGACATAAGTTTCAGACTTTGCGAGATCGTCTTGGAGTGAAGAACACAATTTCCTAGCAACTCCCCTTTCTTCTTTTGATGCATTGTCTTTTGAGGGGTGGTTTTGTTCCCACATGGTTTTCCCTCTTTCCTCATTGTTATTCAGTTTTCATTAGTTGCATTGTACATGATTACCTAATATGGACTAGTATTCGGGACTTAATTTTTACTCCATAG
>ML783111.1:33956-55481 GCA_009831015.1 Picea engelmannii
CTTTAAATTTTAGATCATAATTATTATGTTATTAAGCATGCATGAAATTTTCTATTATGGAATGGTATGTCCTATATATGAGTGTATTCCACTCATCATATTGATGATATTGATCATCATCTATCTATCAATCATCAACTCATTGGAGTAGTGTGAACATAATTTCTCATTCTTCCATATTAAATCTATCCTCCATTCTTGATAATATTTGTTTGTACTTTATTTAGCTAGATCTCATGTGCAAGTTTCGATGAAACATTGACATTGTTGAGTGCTCAACAAATGGTGATTCACTGGTAGAAACAAAACTCTTTGTTTCTCTCATATTGCAACTGATAGACTTCTTGGGAAATTGTTGACAGCTAGAGGCAACAACCCATGGATAACTCACAAATATGTATACACATGGCCCAAGGACATTCTTGTCAACTTCTCATGGGAATTCACGTGAATACATTCCTCTTTCCATATAACCAATGACCCCTACCTTTCCTTTGAGAGTTGAATGAAAACTCAAAACTGTGGAGAAGACTTGATGTTATTACTTTTCTTCTGAATGTATAAACCCTTACCATGGAGTTTATCCACTGCCAATGAGAGTCCATAGCCTTGACAAAGTCACCCATATATCAAAGACCTTGCTTTGCTGCCAGTGAGCATTCATAGTCCCGACAAATATATCTACATACCCTCTCGATCATACATTCTGAATTTTCATTTGGTGTTCTGATTTGTTTCATATGTGTCAGGAATGAGCCAGGGAGGAGGATATCTCTTTTTTGGTGAAGGATCATAACCATATATCTTTTATTCTTTGGATTTTCTGAACAATATGATGCCTAACTTTTCTTTGTTTGGGGTATCGGCCATACTCTCCTCTATTCCACTTCCCTCGGTATTTCTAGACCATGAGGTAGTCAACCTATTTACTCTTTAAGCGACGTGCATAAATAAACATGAATTACCCATGCATTGAAGCCTATGACAAAAAAAAAACTTCTCCTCATTGTTTTGCGAAATTTAAAATTGAGAGATAAGAATCTAGATTCAGTAGATATCATCACCATTTTGACAAAGAAAACACCTGAAATCATGCTATCATCTGAACAATAAAAGTACAAAAATCAAAAGAAACCGGATCACACAAAACCAAGGAAACCAAAAGAAAAGAAAGTTGAAAACACCAAACTTGTCACTCAAAGAAAAATTAGAAAGAAATAAAGGTAAAATATAATACAGAAAGTTGTCTTAGAGACAAATTATGAAAATAAACTCTTTAGGGATTGGTCACTAATAAGAATATCTTCGATCTCACCCCTAAGGTTTTGCAGACAGTAAGTGCCTACCCCAATTTTCTCAATGATTGGAAAAGGTCTGAGCCACAGAATTTGGAATTTTTAATGTTTCCCCTTCATCTCCTTGATTTTATCCCATTTAAGAATCAAGTCCCCTACTTCAAAGTTTTTATCACCATCCTTGTTTTTATCAAACCATTTTTTGATCATTTGTTGATGGGTTGTGAACTTCGTTATAACTTGTTTTCGTTCTTCCTCAACCATAAGGAGGGTATCAATTCTATGTTGCATACTGGATGAAGGTTGTCCTCTTGAGCACTGGGAAATATGAAAGGATGGGAGATATAGGTTGGTTGGAAAAATGGATTCTTGTACATACACTAGAAGTAATGGGAATTCCCTAGGGCCTCTTTGGGGGTTACCCTATCATCCCATAGAGCATTATGTAAAGCATTGTGCCAGTTTTGGTGATTCTCTACAACCATTTTCTTAAGAATTATTATTAAAGTTTTATTGGTAGACTTGGAAACACCATTTCCATGTGGATAGTACTTGGCAGAATACTTCAATATGATCCTTGTATCTAAAGAAAATGCAGTCAGAAGAGTAGAAGAAAAATAAGCAGCGTTATCAAATAGCAAGATAGAAGGCACCCCAAACCTTTTCATGATATGTTTTTCAATAAATTGTATTACCACCTTCTGATTAGCATGGGCCATGGTAAGGGTAATGGATTTTGACCATCGTGTGAAATAATCAATAGCACTCAGTATATACTTATGTTTTTTTGACGAGTTAGGGTTTATCTCTCCTATTATATCTATTCCCCACTATTCAAATGCCATATAAATTGACACTGGTTGTAGTGGAATGGCCACTTTATTTTCCTTCTCGACACTCATCTGGAAAACTTTGCACCTCCTGACATATGTGTGAGAGTCTCTAAACAAAGTTGGCCAATAATATCCAATCCTCAAAATCTTGTGGGATATAGTATCCCCTATTAAGTGCCCCCCTATAGGACCTTCGTGGATTTATTTTAGAACCCTTTCAACATCTTCCCTTTCGAGTCATCTTAGCATAACACCATCATAATTTAAGTGGCAAAGTACTGAGTTAATAAGATGGTATCGGGTATATTTTAGCCTGAGAGCCCTTCTCTCTCAATTTTAGGTATTTAGGGAAAGTACCATGATGGATAAAGTACGATAGGTCATCATACAAAGAGTCTTGTGTGGTTTGGATGTACAAAAATTCACCACACAATAAAGTCAATTTGTTGTCCCAACAAGAATCCATGTTTTCTATCAGATCTTGGGTTCCCAACACAATAAAGTCAATTTGTTGTCCCAACACGAATCCACACAATTATTTTCGGTTTAATTTCAAGATCAAATTCTTGGATGACCACCATCAAATTTTCTCTTCTTTCTCCCCTTTCCTATTGTGTGAACAACAACCTAATGACTGGATGAGGCACTATGACATTGGTATGATTATTGAGGATGTAAGGCATAAAGTGTTTTACTTCTTTAGGATATATGATTGATTTGAAGAAAAATTGTAGAGATAAAAGTCTCTGCTGAAATCGGGGCTGCGCAATACAGGCGTTTATGATATGGTAGTCTCAAATGTTTTTGAAAGCTTCCTTTCCCTCATCAGTCCATTTAAAATCAACATCCTTGCGTATCATCCTCTGTAGGGGTTTAACTATCTCTGCAAAATCTGAAGTGAACTTCCTTACAAAATTAATCCTTTCGAAGAAGAGTTGCATAGCTTTTTTGTTATGAGGGAGTGGTAGTTGTGAAATCATTTTTATGCATTTATGATTGATATGGATACCATCCCTCAAAATGATGTGACCTAATAGTTTTCCTTCCTCTACACAAAATATAGTCTTTTTCGGGTTCAAGGATATCCCATACTTTAGGCACCTTTCAAAAATTTGGGTGAGCTGGGAGATATGATCAACCCTATCCTTGGAATAAACAATGATGTAGTCTAGGTACACCACTACACATTTGTTAATTAATCTCCAAAATGACACATCCATGTCTCTTTGGAAGGTGGCTCCCGCGTTGATTATCCCAAATGGAATCCATTTGTAAGAAAATGTTCCCCATTTAGTTTAGAAGGTATTTTTCAATATGTCCTCTTCTGATACTAACACCTGGTTGTATCCTGAGAAACATTCCAAAAGAGAGAAGATATGCACTCCCAATACGATCTGTAGAATTTGTTCCTTGGAAGGGATGTGCTAGTTGTCATTCACCAAGGCTCTATTCAAATTTATGAATCTACACATAAGTGAATTTCCCTGGATTGTTTCTTGATAGGTACTAGATTGGCCACCCATATAGAGTGCCTTACTTGGAAAATTATCTTGGCATCCAACAATTTCTTTAGTTCCTTTTGCATCAAGGGATCTAGGGATGGGTGAAATATCCACAACTTTTGTTGGAAAGGCTTGACTTCATGTCTCAATGGTATAGTGTGTTGAATAATCCTCGTGTCATAATTTTTCAAATCCTGATATGACCATTCAAACATGTCATGTTATTCCTTGAACAACTTTAGGTAGGCCGTCTTTTCCTCAGGTGATATTGATCTCCTCAGAATGATGTTTCAGGTTTTTTTATAAATCCATAGATTTATGACTTCATAGAATGGACATGAGTTGTTGGTTTTGGTGTTTTTTGATTTCTTAAATCTATCTTGTAAATTTAACAAGTTCTCAAGACTGACTACTCCCCGATGCATAATGTGGATTCTAGGTTGGGTTGGGTTAGTACTTTCTATTGGGTTAGGGATTTGGTTTTCCTATCTTACAATCATTTCTTGAAAAACTTCATCGTCAATAGCTAGATCCATAAAATTTTCTTCATTAGTTAGAAAGGATATGATCTGTTCATCTCCCTAAAATAACCTCTAGTTAGCAATGTTTTATGTGACCGAAGGTTTGTATATCAATTCTATAGAAAAAATTGAGGCTTCATAATCCTCCAAGGGGGCAAACCTTGAAGATAATGTGGCCAAAGAATCATCTAGCATGTTCTTGGATCAAGGTATATCTTTGATATTGAATGCTAAGAAATGCTCTATGAGGTTGTGAACTTCTTGTTGATAATTTCTCAAATGGGGGGAATTGTAGTGGATCATATTTTTTACCTATCTAACAATGATTTCCGAATCCCAGAAGACAACTAGTTACTTGATGTTTAAATCAATATCTTTCTTGATTCCTTGGACCATTGCCTCGTATTTGCAAGTGTTGTTTGTGAAATCAAATTCCAACCTACAGAATAGAAAACTATGTTTATTGTTGGGTCAATGAAAATGCATGCAACTCCAGCCCCTTCTTGATATTTTGATCCATCGAAGTATAGAGTCCAGATTTCAAACACAAAGTTTGGAATTCTCTTGTCCCAATCCACCTTGGGAGATGTCATTTTAGTGTTATTTGTTGAAGCATGGGTGTTCTATTATAACTTATTACATTGCTCAATTATTTTAGGATTGTCTTGAAGTGATAATTTTGACCTCTGGGAAAGTAATTCTTCGGATAAACAAGGAGTGAAATTACCGAAATCAGACTCACATGAGTAATTTCATAGGATTGGGAACTCAGTAGAGGAAGGTTCATTGGGGGATTCCAAGTCTGTGATAATATGCTCCAAACAATTTTCTCGGTTGATCCTGATCATGTTGGTGTTTCCCTTCAATGGTAACCATAAGTGCAACAAATAAAACATCCATGTAATTTTTCAGACCAGATCATTCTTGACAACATTCCATAGGCATCTGGAATGTCTACGATTATGATATCTATGACCTAATGAAACTTTGGGCTAGAGGAAATCCTAATCATGACATCCTTTAACTCTTTGGTAACTTCACTTTGGTTCTATATAGTTTAATTATATATGTTTCATGTTTGGTAGGGGTAGCATTTAATTTCTTTCATACCAAGAGAGGCATAAAATTGGAGGAAGCACTAGAGTCAACCAAAAAATTGTGCAGCTTCCTATTATAAATTTTAAAGGTCAACGAAAAAGGTGGAGCATATGACCTAGGCTTCTTATCAATCGCCATTGTATTCATGTTAGGATTTTGAATATTCTCATGGTAACTTGTACCCAATATTGAATGTGGGCTTAGATTTTTCATTAGGTTGGCGTCTTCATCCAGGGATTGCAAAAGAAATTCTTTCTGTTGAGGAATTATGCACAATTCCATCATCGAAATATTATCTTTCAATTTCTTCAGGTCTTCTACCATGTTATACTCTAGCTTGGTTGTTTTGTGAGTCGGGAACTTCAGGCCATAACTCAATGGTGGGGTAGGTTGAGTTGAAGAGAAATATTTTGGGGTTCTCTTAGGAGCTTGTGAAATGGTAGGTTGGTTTTGCAGGATGGGTGTCTTGCTCCTAGTGTGGGATGCAATAATTTTTGGGTATTCTTCGTCTTCCATAAGAAATTCAAAATATGATGTGTGACTGAAATCCCATACGACCATGGTTGTTTTCTCAGGTGGTTCACTCTCCTTAGTTTCTACAATATTTGAGGTATGATCATTGGTTTGTTTGATTAGAGGAAAACCATACAAGAACTTGCTTGCCAATAGATTCAAGGCATTTACCCATTGAGGGAAATCCTTTTTGAATGATGTTCTTGATGATAGTTACAGTATGAATCTCAGGCCACCTCTCCCAATTCAATGTTCAAGTTAGCATGAGGAGGTTCTAAGGATTTAAAAGGTGGATTCTTTCTAAAGATGGGTTTGTAAGGTCTAGGGTTTGATTTTCCTTCCCCTGCATTTCTCTTCATGTCTACAATTTTGTTCGACAACTTCTTAACCATCCTTTGTAATCTCTCCATATCAGTGTTGTCCTTTTAAATATTTTGTTCAGTTTGTTTATAGGGAGGTCATGTCAAGAGAAGTCTTCTCCTAGCTATTTGTGATGTTTCTTTATTTGATAATGAGATCTACCTATATTTACACCATTTCATTTGAAATTCAATAATTTTGGCCACCTCAACATTTTCGACCAGGGTGGGTTTAGTGGCCATTTTAACAAACATGGATCTAGAGGCTAGTAATGTGTTGGCATATACCTCAATTTGTAATTCTTGAGCGAGCTTGGCATCTGTTTGAAACTTGTTGAGGATAGTTGTGAAATGTTGGTTGAAGTCCTTGAATTTCTCTTTCGGACCCATGAAGGAAGAGAATATTTGGTCCATGAGGGCCCCGATAGTTTTTTCTTTGACAAATGTATCCAGGAAATATTTTTGAAATTTCTCCCAACCATTAATGGATCGAAATGGGAGGTTCAAATACCATGTTAAAGTTGAGTTTTGAAAGGTGTAATGGAACAATCTCCATACTAAATATTCATGATGTTGGAATTTCATTAATATTATTACTAATATAAATTTCTTGATATGGTCCTCGGGGAGGTCGTAGGTTTTAGTATCAAATTTTGGGAGAAGTTTTTCTGGGTGCCCAGGAAAATGATGTAATCTCCTCGATAAGGCTAGGGAATCCCTGACCAACCATGGCTAATTGTTTGGATGTTGTTGTTACCCACTAATTTGGTTTTAACCTGTAGGACTCCTTCATTGTTATCTTCCATATTATCTGACTTGTTATTGAAATATTTTGAAGTAGAACTTTGTTCCTTAGACTCTGAATCACTTGTGCTAGAATAGGTACTTGTGGGTCGAGTTACAAGAGGGGTTTCCGAAATGAAACTAATAGGTTGATTGATTTCAGTAAGGGATAAATCCACCATATATTCAACAATATGAACAAAGGTATGGTCTTGGGTATCAACAACTAGCCTTGCAGTTTGCTTCCCGTAGGGGAGAAAATGATCCAATGAAAACACTCTGATATGTTGAGCATAAGACCTAGTAATTATTTTGAACACGTTGATTTCATAGTGAGGGATTGCGTAAGGTATTTCTGGGTGAAGGTATGATCCGTCTTCAGTATTAGGTGACTCACTCATGGTGGGTGTATATTCAATATTAAGGCTTTCCTCGAAAGAACTAACCATGCATGTGGGTTGTTTTGAATCTCTAGGCTACTTGAGATAATTTTTTGTTTAAAGAACTATTTTGAATAGCCATCCATTTGTCAAGTCCTCCTTCTAGCACAAATTATGTTGAGGGGTAAAATTTCCCTTGAACTCAATAGTAGAAATCACACCGAAAGATGAGGCCCAATTAGAGTCTTCCCTATTTCGGGTAATTTTATTCTCTAGGCAGATGGTCCAACAAGTTTAGATGGGATTTTACTATGTTATAGGATAGACTATTTTATTTTCCTTTACAGGTTTTCATGTTAAATTTAGATGAATGAATTATTAATAAGGTTGGGTTTAGGAAAACTTCTTTCCAAAACATGTAGATGCCACTGTTTTTTTAATCAATACCAATAATCAATATCATGTAAGAAAAGGAAATGATTCAAAGAAACGACACATAACCAGAAATAATTGAAGTTACTGTATAAAAAAATTTAGTAACACCATCAAATTCATGCCAATACACATTTAATGACTACAATGTTTGAAGATAACTCAAAACAAAATTATTGTCTTATGAAAACTGCTTGTAGTAGTCTATCAACAAAAGCAGAACAATCCACAAATTGAGTTGATCCACAAGCTTTGGAAAACATCATCTTCGACTCTATACGAGATTCAAAATTAAACTTCAAAATAGTTCTTTTTCTAACACTCCACTATTACAAAACCGTCAAAATTTCAAAACGAGGTCAACCTATTTATTTATATCAAAATTTTATACAAAAATTATTACTAATGCTTTTTAAACAAGAGATAACAAAAAATAAAGTGGATCATGTCCACATGGAAACCATCAGTGAGATTTCGTTAACTCATAGGGTTCTCTCTGTCATGTTCTGACCATTTGATAAAATGATCTTCACAAGTGTGTAAATACGAGAATCGGTGTCGTTCCATCGACATGCTTAGCCTATCTTTCATCTCCATTGTTCTGTCTCTAAATCTGTCGACCTAAGAGCCTAGATTATATAGGAACCATGTTGTTCCTATCAGTCCATCGATGAGTCTTTTAAACTGTTTCTTGTTGAGCCTCTGAATCTCTTGAACCTTATATTCAAACACATCATCTAACTCACCAAATTGTCACGCTATGGTGTGCAATTCAATGAAGTAGTCTAGGGAGGCCAATTCTGGGAGATAAATATCTATCATTTTTTTATGAATGTGGTTAGAATTTCTCAGACACTCCTCCAATATTTCTTTCATTCTTAGTTTTGGTTCTTTGACTATTTGTACCCAATACTTTACAAATACTCTAAATCTAGCTAAAATCTCATCTGCTAGCATTCTGATGCCATGTTCTTCTTCTCCTCTACCTTTTTGGATCTTTGTAATATATTCAATTTTTTCTGATACCTGACGACATTTCTTGGAACATATTGTCATATCCTTATATTCCACGAGGCCCAGTAAGGTTTCTTCTTGAAAGAAAACAATATTAGTTATAAATACCTCCCTATCAGACTTGAACCAACAATAAATTTATCTGAATTCAATATTCATGAAACTTACTACTTGGGTGGCATCATGATACTATTCCACTTGATTCCTAACATGTTCCAATTCTTCACTCATAGATTAAACTTCTTGTTCGTCTTCCTTTTCTTTGTTTATGGTGGCACTAGATATAGATATTCTTGCTCCTAACAACTCACTTACCCTAGACTATCTTACATCTAGTAGGGTTTCCTCAATGGTGATCATCACGACACTGTCCAAGGTGATTATTCTCTTTTTTCCTATCCTCCTGACAACCACTTGTCTCTTTTGATCATAAGAAATGGCCTAGAAATCGGCCACTTCCTCTATAGGTTCTAGGATCAGTTGTTTTCGCCATTTGAGTACATTTCCTAAGCTTCCTGGGGTGTGAAAATTTTCAAGATTTTTTTTCTTTCCTTTTTCATCTTCAAGCTTCTCATGACTGGTCCCTGTACCTGGTTCTTAAGTCGTTTGAGGCTTCTTAGAAGATTCTATTGACACCTCCTTTGTACCAATATGTGGATCTACAATTTTCTCTATAATTGGGGAATTTCCCATGATCCCTTCCATTGTGGATTCATCTAAGGTTGCTAATATTGAGAGTGAAAAGTGTATTCTAGGTCTCGTTGAGGTTTCCTTGGGTTCCATGTTACATTTCGATTCTTCATCTTCTTCTCCTTTGCTATATTTACCTCCAAACAATTCTTCAATACCAAAAATTTATTTATCTTTCAATGTTCCAGTGGTTTGGTCTAGATTGGTATGATCACCTTTAGCTGCACTCAGGTATGCTTCTATATCCAAAGAATTTGGTGCTTGAGATACTTGTGTACTTAGTACCCTTGTTATTTCTTCATTTGTAACAGGAACTGCAATATATATCTCTTCCACATTGTTTTCATATACCATGATTAGGTCAACGATGACAAGAGCTACTTTCCCGAGCATGGCAGGTCTCACAGATAATAAAGGGGTTGTCCTTGTTCCTATTTCCCTTATGGGGATTTTATCTGAGGTTTGTTTCTCATTATCACCTTCTGTCACACTAGTTATATGGGATGATATCTCACCAATTCATCCAAATGTGACCAAAGTTATTTCCAATGTTGTTCCTCCTGGTACTATGATGGCATCCCCATGCATCTTCATTATCCTTTTAGTTTCATCCAAGAGTCTTTATGCCTCATAATTATCTATTACCTTCTCTGCATATTCCTGTCAAAGGGGTTCCCTTTCTACTTACCTAAATGTATGTTCTATAATGTCTAATTGTTCATCCCCAAACAAGGCCATGGACCTGATCAGGTGTTTTTTTTCTTTCCTCTCCAAAACTTCATCCTAGATCAAATCATTCTCTGTGAATATTTCATCCTTGAAATCATCATGTGGGTAAGGCCAATGAGACACTACCGGATTATCATGTTCAACCACCAATTTTTTAGGGTCTTGTCTCCTGTACCTTTTGGTGACAAACCTACATTCTATTTTACTTTGATATTCTTGTCTGGCCTATGTGGTATCCATCATAAAATCGTAACCTACATAGAACCCATAGGGAATGAATATCCTTTTCTTGTATTTTACCAAAGATGCATTGAAACCCTATAGTATAGTATGGTAGCATATTTCCCCTAACATCAATTCATTGGGCACATGAGTCAGCAGTAGGTTTGGTTATCCAAGGGCTCAAAATATCCTAATGTATGTGTTTCTTTATTCCATGTACCAATTCCCAATTTTGGATATTACCTTCCTCACTTCTTCTAATAATCTTGGGAAATCCTTCTTAAAAATCAAAGAATAAACTTGAGATATGAAACCATCGTAGACTAAATCCATTGATCATTTGTACCTATTCTCCCAAAATATGTTGAAGTAGACATTTACAGGAATTTTGGAGACATGCCAACTTAGGTTCAGGCCAAGGAAAAAATGTCTGCAACATATTGCATCCAAGAGATAAGACACCATGAAGAATGTCGATGTTTCCCTAAGGTTTGGGTTTTCTGTCTCTTCTATCCGGGTGCTCAATTGTTTCGAGATAATAGATCCCAAATTAAAAGTGCTTCCAAATGTAGAAATCCTGTGGGCCAAAGGCATCAAGGCTTAGAAGAACTTGGAGCAGTCCTTCTCTCAATAGAAACGATAGATCAAGGCCATAAGAAAAATGTAGGGTTCTCAGATGTTCACTATGTTGTACCACCCCGAGGCCCAATTCACGAAATTCTTATCCTCCCTCCACTAGGATGCTACCAATTAGTTGATGTCATTTCTCTCATAGAACACTACCAAAAAATATTTGTTCAACCTAACTTCAATTTCCTTGAGGTTGTATTATTTTCTCACTTTTGTCCTCAAGAATATGCCTATGCACTCCCCATCGTTGTTATTCAGCAAGAAATTCTATAATACCCCAGTTTTGAGCCTTGTATTAAATAATTTATTTTGTTAATGAAAGTCCAGAGTGCAAAAAAAATTAAAAGTGGCGAGCGTGCCTAGGAAATGTAATGTTTTGATCATTATTAATAATAAATACATCATTGGGTGCTACATCGACAAGGACAAGAGTTATAGGGGGATATTATCCACAAGAGAGGGGGCTTTGTAAATTCTAACCTTCTACAATATCTACTACAAACAAATATTCAATAAAGGAATAGAAAAGATACAATGGCAAATACAAACATTACACAGAGATTTTTCCCTTGGAAACCCAAACTAGGAAAACCAACATATTCTATATTCATTCATTGTGTTACAATGTTTACAATAAAAAATACATATAGGAGCTAGTGGCATCCAAAACCCTAACCCAATGACCTGTATTAGTCCAAAAACCTAATTTCTTAACCGGAAATAGAAAACCCTCGACAAAGAAACCATGTGCCGAAAAACCATCTAAATATAATGTGGTCCCAAAAAATGCGGTCCCGAGGTAGAAAGATTTTTTTCGGGGGTGTTTCCCCCGAACCCCCTGTGGTCCCCCCTTGTTACAAGCGAAAAAATCTCTATGGACAAGGGTAAACCACAACAAACAGGTATGCCTGCAGAAATCAACTCAATTCCAACATGTACTATATAAACTAATGTGCAATATATGAAAGAGGCCTACCTTGATCCAACGTTTGATGATGTTCCACCATTGAGAACTTTGACCCAAATCTTTATACTTGCAAGAAGTTCTCAACCAACTAGCAGAGAAAGTACATAGTGATGATATAAAAGGGGTTAGCACATTAGATATCATAATCCATTAATAAACATTACAAACACGCCCATGGATAATAATCATATATTTTCAAGATACCAATAGGATGGGAAAGGAGTATTTCTATTAGTAATTGATCAACAGAAGTGACAACATTACAAACTTTCGTGTCGGCACAATTTGAAACCAAGAAACCAAGTTCCTTCCAACTGGGTCTCCACCACTTCAATCCTCCGCCAAAGGCAATCTCATAGGAAAGAGGCAATGAGGTCCTCTCAACAATAGGGAAAGAGCTTGGGGGTTGAACACTGTGTTCAGACTTGAGGGACAAAGGGATGCAGACTCAATATGAATTAATTTCTCTAGAGTAACTTTTCTCTCAAAGTTGAATACTTTATCCTCTTCTCTATAGATCGAAATTGTGCTCTTATAACCTTCATAATGCAACTAAAGGGCCAAGTCGGAACGTTTCCAGTATATGGAAGGCCAAGGATCAGAGATCTTCTATCATGACATGGAAACATGACCTCATTTTGTATTTTCTGGCACAAATCCTGATATACGTGAGTTGTAGTGGAGCAACAAGCATATACACATCTTGTATAACTAATAGGCAACGTATATGTGGAAAAATGTATATTTCTAGCTCTGGATTCATCAAAAAGGGATGATAAGTCTGCATAGGGAAATGGAAAAAGGCATTCTGTGCAGGATAGAAATGGTGAGGAAATTCTTGCTATAACACCCCTCTAACCCCCCTGCGCGTCCAACACATACACTCTAGATCTACTACTCATGCAAAGAATATAAAACATACCCAACAAGCTTGAGGGGCTAAGTATTTATTATATATCTTATTTACCCATTTTTTGTTTTAATGGAGAATAACAACTACATGAGCTTCTTGGGGGGAAGGCCATGTGTGGTTCCTTAATTCCAAGAAATACATAAACCCATCTTTGGTTAGTGGTGGGGGTTGGTTCTCCTTCACTCAATAACTCATTGTTCATTGTTCACACATTTCCTTTTGTTCTCTCTCCACTCATTCTTTCACCCACTTCTCTTTCCTCATTCGTGTTTTGGCTTGAGAAAGGGAAAAAGATTGTTGGAGAGAAGCCATGGTTTTGTTGGCTGTAAATACTGTTGGTGTAGTCCATCCATGAATTAATGCTTGCATGTCTGAGATGCTTTGGCCTATGTTCATTTTTGTTCAGTTGCAAATTATGAGAGTCTCAGCATGGATATTCTTGACTAGATGCACTGGATCCCTAGAAGGATATGGAAAGCTTGAGGGACTGTGTTGCAGAGAAGGGGTTCAATTCTCTTGGGTTATGCATGTTGGGTAGAAGAGATATGGTATACTTTGGATTGTTGTTGGTGCTAAAAATCATGTGAGAGATTGAGTACTGACTGGTTTGGGAAGCCAAGTGACACTCTGGAACTGTCCTTGTGGATTGATAGCCCTCGCTCGGGGGTGAAATTTTTGTTGATACTTGGAACCAAAGTGTCTACGGTTGGGTGGAATATCCTTGGTTTGCATCCAATTAGTGATTTGTTTCATGAAAGATAATTTCTCTCTGTCATGGTTTTGTTTACCTGTGTATTTATTCCACTGTGAATTTATTTATCTATGAAATTCATATCTATAATAGGCATACTTGTTGGTTATTGGTATGCATGAAACATGTCTCATTTCTTATGTTGTAGCATGGACATTTAACTCTACATGTGAATATTTCATGCATATTTATTCATTAAAATTTGATCAGAATTCAAAATTAGTCTAGAAGAAGGCTTGAATTAGCATGCCCAGCCTATGGGTGGCTAGGTATGTTACATATTGGTATCAAAGCTTCAAGTTGAAACACAATATTGGTATGGTCTAAAAATGTTGGACATGGTATTATGGTTAAGAATGAATATGTCCTTGAAATCTTAAAGATTAGGAGAGATAGTGTAGGAGAGATAGAGTTGCAGATATCGTGTAGAAGCCAGAGTGTCGTGCAGACATAGATCCTTTGTAAAGGATCATAGAATCATTACCATTCACTTTTGAATTCAGGAGAGATCACCACCATGGAATAAAGGATTTCTAGATCGTTAGATCATAAGGTAGGTGAAAAAGGACTGAGAAATAAAGGGGAAACCAGAGGCTGGGAGAGATTAAGTCACAGCCGTCAGATCAAACTTGTTGATCATCATCCATTGATAGAAGCCGAGTGGGAGATAAAACAATATGGAACTTCGTCACTTCAACGATTAGGGGAGACGTGAAGAAGCATGAAAAGGTAAAATTCACAAAGTCCCACCATTCGTTTGATCTGATAGGAGGCTCAGGTGAAATCTCAACTGTTAGTTAGGGTCGTTAGGCGTTAATCACTTTAGGAAGTTTAACTCTGGGAGAGTCAAACTCTTTTAGAAATTCTATAACTCAAAGTCTTGGAGCTCCAAAGTCCCAAAGTCCCATCAAATGTTAGATCGAGGGAAGGAATTTGGAAGTAATGTTTACCATCAAATCTAGCAATGGTGGAAGGATAGTGATATTTCAGAAATTCATAACTTCGCCACTTTGACGAATACTGGAGAATAGGAAAAACCATGAAGTGTTGAAGCCTCAAAGTGCTAAAACCATGAAGTGTAAAGCCATCGTCATGAAATAACGAAGGCCATCATATATGGAGCAGATAATGTGGATCATCCATTTAATGGATGATGCGTCATAGGCCACGTGGTAGAGGTGCTATGTGGGGACACATGCCACCCAGATTCAAAACCTTTTGTGCCCGAACCTATTCATTTTAAAGTGACACATGGCATGCATTCCATGGGTACATGTCACCATAGGTGTCATCAACATGCCATTTCATCTCCAGGAGTATGGCCTTAGGGGGTGTCCAACATCTCTACCAGCGAAAGTGTCGAAGTCCTAGAGTAAGGAATTCACGCAGACTGTCGATCTAAGATCCCTTCGGTACCTTTATCAATCATTAGATTGAGCAATGGGAGGATGGTGTAAGAACTTCAATAGTTATCACTTCGAGGGATTTGAATGAATTGGGAGTGGAAATGTCCCAGAGTCCCAGAGTGCCAAAGTCCCAAATTGATTAAGGATCGTTCATCCCAACACTTGATTAATCCTTAACCATCAGATTAAATGGTGGAAGGGCAGGGTAAGTACTTTGATGGGTATCACTCTAGGGGAGTTGAATGATGCAGGGGTTGAAATGTCCTGGAGTCATGGAATGTGGAAGATCTGATCTAGTTAAGGGTCATCCATCCCAACATATAATTAAGTCGGGACCGTTTATCTCTTTGAATCCTCTAGATGGGGCATGACCTTCCATTCAACAAGAGATTAAATCTTGATCACCTTATCTTCTAGTAGAGTTATTGGAAGGGTTTCTAAGAAGTTTAACTAAGGGAGAAATTGGAAGATTGAAAAGGGAGAATAGCTAAAGGCATAAGTTCATAGGACTTGGTCCTAATGTTGGTCTCATGAAATGGTAAATAGGGTCAATTAGAGGTGAAAAAGGATCTAGAAGTAACCAAGCCCCGAGACATTGTGTTCGAGTAAACTCCTATGTAGAAGAATATAGAGGAAGGCACTAAAGAGTGAATGAGCTTGTGGTTTCGAGCCATGGTCACATGGAAAGTGGTTTGAAGGAAGCACCTGTGTATAATTTGAATTATGTATTATCTAAATGAGATGTGGAATTTTTCGACAAGATCATGTAGCAAAAAAAAAGAAAAGGGGCTGATTTTTCGAGAAGCCATAACTTTCATCTCTGATATCGAATTGGGGCAAGATTACATGCATTGGGAAAGATGATTCAAAGGAGGATAACATGGAATTGTTATAATATGGAGAATGATAATATTATTCATGAATTGATAAGAAAAAGGACATGTAGCATTGTTTTGCATTTTTATTTTGAATATACATAATTCTAACAAAATGGTTGCTTGCACATTTTGCATAATTAGGGGGGTGTAAACATATCAATTTATTATAAGAATGCATATTAAAGAAATAGAAGGAGAGGGAGATTCCAACCATGATAAAGAGTCCAAAGGACATAATATAAGTGTTGGTAATGCAGAGACAAAATCCAACAGACACTAGGACAGAGGGGAGCAATAAACATTGATAGAGGCTGTGAGAAGCCTAAAAAATAAAATTGTAGAGTTACAAAGAATACAATGAGATACTAATAAGAGAAAAAAATTATATTAATTCTCAAGTGATGAAAATCTTAAATCATTTGCAAAGGAAAACAAAGAATGGATCAAACTCAAAACAAGAGGAAGAGGGAAGATGTCATGAAATAATAGATGACCTCAAAAGAGTTGGTTATTTAAGAAGTGCTAGAAAAAATCATATACATCACTCACCTCCCTACTCAACAAGGAAATTTTATGCATTTGAAGATTCCATAATTAGTCCAGAGGTGTCTCCTATTATGCACCAAATAAGAAGACATGAATTGGACAATTTGTAAGGAGAGTCAAGGAATCTTAAGCCACCATCCTTTGATGGTAAAAGAGAAAGGGAAGATGATGTTGAAGAAATTGGTTGCTTGGACTTAGGAGGTATTTTCAATTTCATAACTACTCATCAAACCTAGAAGCCAGAATTTCCACATACCATTTATATGGGAAATATTCTATGTGGTGGGATCAACTGAAGAAAGTCGAGCACAAGAATGAGAGCAGGATCACTTGGAAGTAGTTCAAGAAATATTTTCAGAAGAAGTATGTTTTAGAACACTTCTATACCAAGAAAATTTAGGATTTATTTGAACTTAGACTGGGAAGAATGACCATGGAAGAGTATGAAAAGGAGTTCCTAGGGCTACTAAAGTATGTGGGGTTTATAAAATATGAGAAGGTGAAAATACAAAGGTTTTTAAATAGGATTTCAATCCTTTTACAAAGAGAATATTCAATATGATGAACCTAAGACTTTGAATGATATCATTAGGAAGGATAAGTACTTGTATGAGGAAGGAAAGGGGAGAGAATCCATGCAGAAATCTTGGAAGGATAAGAAGAAGGAGAAATACGATAAGAGGAGGAAGGGATTCAAACCTCCTTTCAATAGAAATAGCTCTAATAAAAATCATCAACGAATATGCTAAAGATGAATCCAAGAGAGAATAATCCTTGGGAAAAAGGGGAATACTGCCAATCCAATGTTGGGGATGCAAATAAGATCACTTGTACAAGGGTTTCCCTCACAGAAAGAACAAAGTGAAGACTATGCACAACATCCAAGAGGCTACAATAGTAGAAGACATGGGAATAATTTATGCATCCTTAGATGATCGAAAAGAAGATTACCAATCCAATATGATCGAGGTGGAAGGTAATATCATTAAACAACCTGTTTCTATTTTAATTGATTCAGACAAAATTCATTGCTACATTGATCCTAAAACAATTGATACATTAGGTTTGGAGAAAAGTAAGCTTGAAAAATCAAGTTTGGTTCAGGTAGCCACTAGAACCAAAAGGAGAATCCATCATATGGTCAAAGATTGGTCCATAAGTCTTAATGGTGTGAATACTAATGTTGATATAAATATTATACCATTGGGATCTTATGAAATTCTAATTGGAATGGATTGGTTGGACAAGCATCATGGTGTCCTAGATTTTCATAACAAGACATTTACATGTCTTGAAGAATAAGGAAAACAAAGCACTATGAAAGGAGTTCCAAGGCCCATCTATATAAGGGATATTTCAGTCTTACAGCTAAAGAGATGTTTTAGAAAATGATGTCAACTATATGCAACTCATGTGGAGGAGCCAAAAAAGACAGAGGGGCCAAGCCTTCAAGAATTTCCGGTACTACAAGAATTTGAAGATGTATTCCAAGAAATACCAAGGTTTCCAGCAAATAGGGAGATAGATTTCTCTATTGATTTAGTGTCGAGAGCTGCCCCAGTATCAAAAACACCTTATAGAATGAGTACACCATAGTTAAAATAATTACAAATGAAATTGGAAGAATTTTTTAAGAAAGGGTACATACATCCAAGTGTTTCACCTTGGGGAGCACCAATACTCTTTGTTAAAAAGAAGGATGGAAATTTGAGGCCGTGTATTGACTTTTGACAGCTGAATAAATCCATTGTAATGAACAAGTACCCGCTACCCAAAATTGATGAGCTATTTGATCGGCTAAGAGGGGAAAATATATTTTCAAAGATGTACTTGAGATCAGGGTACCATCAAGTAAGAATCAAGGAAGAAGACATCAATAAGACAACCTTAGAATCAGGTATGGGAATTATGGATTTGTAGTGGTGCCATTTGGATCGTCCAATGCAACAATTGTCTTTATGTGATTAATGAATGACATATTCATAAACTACTTGGATAAGTTTGTCATAGTATTCATGGATGACATACTTGTATATTCTAAGTTATAAGAAGAGCATGAACATCACACAAGCATGGTATTGGAAGTGTTGAGGGAACATTAGTGGTATGCCAAGCTTAGTAAGTGTTCTTTTTACCAAGAATAGATCCATTACTTGGGACACATTATTTCAGAACAAGGTATAACAGTATATCAAGAGAAGATTGAAGCCATTAGAGTATGTCCAACACCCAGGAATTTTTCAGAAGTTAGATCTTTTATGGGATTAGTTGGTTACTACAAAAGATTTATAGCAGGATTCTCTAAGATTTCTCATCCCATCACTTATTTGCAAAAGAAAGGAATTAAAATTGAATGGACATCTCAGTCTGAAGATAAATTTATATTTTTGAAAGAATTACTTACTACTGCACCTGTTTAAAGGTTTCTGACCCAAATTAATGTTTTTTGGTATGTACAAATTCATACAAGGAAGGAATTGGTGGATTCCTCACTCAAAATGGACATGTCATTGGTTATGAGTCCAGAAAGATTAAAGAACATGAGAGGAACAATGTCACACATGACTTGAAACTTATTTCCATTGTTCACGCATTGAAGATGTGGAGGCATTATCTCATGGGGAAGATATTTGAATTAAGAATAGACCACGGTGGTATGAAATATCTTTTTGAACAACTAATTTGAATGCTAGGAAAAAGAGATGGACGCAATTTTTAAGTGAATACAATTTTGACATCAATCATATCAAATGAAAATAAAATAAAGTTGTCGGTTCACTTAGTATAATAGTGTATCTCATGCATGCTACAGATGTCAGTATGTATCGGTCAGATTTAAAGAGAAAAAATTTAGATGATGTTGTTACAGATCAACATTACCTATAGGTAAAAGAAGGATTACAACAGGAAAATGTACAACAAAAAATTAAAGAATATGAGATGGAGGAACATGGATTACTTATGTATAAAAATAGAATTTATGTTCCTAGTTTCAAAGAGCTTAGGAATTTGGTATTCAAAGAAATTCATAAAGTTCCATATGCCGGACATCCTGGTTACTAGAAAACAATTGCAACAGTAAGAAGCCAATTCTTTTGGCTAGGAATGAAAATAGATGTTTTTTATTACATTTCCATATGTATTGAATGTCCAAGAGTGAAGGCTGAGCATAGGAACCCAATGAGTTTGCTACAACCATTACCAATTTCAGAGAAGAATTGGGAAGTAGTAACCATTGATTTTATAACAAAATTTCCTAGGAAAACAAGACAACATGATTCAATCATCATCGTCGTTGATAAATTGACAAAGGGTGCTCATTTTTTTCCTGTAAAAATGACTCATACATCAGATAATATTACAGAAATTGACATGAAGGAGATTAGTAGGTTGCATGGGATACCTAAGGCAATTGTCTCAGACAAAGATACAAAGTTTACTTCAAATTTTTGGAGGGGATTGTTTAAAGGATTTGGTACAGATATGAACTTTAGCACAACATATCATCTAGAGTTAGATGGGAAGATAGAGAGAGTCAACCAAGTAATTGAATACATGTTGAGAATGTATGTGATGGATAAGCCATCTAAGTGGGAAGATTACTTGCACTTGGTTGAGTTTTTCTATAATAATGGGTATCAAGCTTCATTGAAAATGAGCCCATTTGAAGCATTGTATGGTAGGAAATGCAATACTCCAGTGAGTTGGGACAACCTAATAGAAAGAGTGGTACTTGGGTTATAATTTCTCAAGGATATGGAAGACCAGATGGTTAGAATTAAGAAAAATTTGAAGGCAGGTCAAGATAGACAAAAAAATTATGTAGATAAGAATAGGACAACTAGAGAATTTAAAGTGGGGGAGCATGTGCTTTTAAAAGTGAATCCCAAGAAAATTTCTTTGAATTTGGGTAGGTTTACAAAGATGGTAGCCAAATTATGTGGTCCATTTGAGATATTGGACAGAATAGGGCCAATTGCATACATGCTTGCATTTATAGCTTCCATGAATGTGCATAATGTATTTCATGTCTCTTTGCTAAACAAATATGTACATGACCCTAACCATGATATTGATTGACATCTGATTCAAGTAGAGACAGAGGAAGGATTTCAGGTCCAACAAATGCGAATATTGGACATAAAAGTCAAAATGCTTCGGAATTGAGCCATAGAGTTGGTAAAAGTATAGTGGTCCTACTACAGTCATGAGGATGCTACTTGGGAGCATGAGGATGCCATGCGGTTATTGTTAAGAACCAAATATCAATATAGCATAGAAAATCCTTAGAAAAGGGACTCAATGCCTTGAAAAAGAGAGAATTTCAGATAATAAGCCTCTTCGAGGGGACAACCTCCTTTTACCCCACTTAAATGTTCAAGTACAAGATGATTCAAAATGAAAATGTCTCCTTGGTATATATAGGAGAATAGGAGGTATAATTACAACTAATGGCCTAAAGCCGACATAAATAAAATAACATTACTAATATAATATGCCCCAATTAGGGGGTAATGAGCCAATATTAAGGCTTAACATGCCCCTCCCCTTGAGACAAGTGTTGTTCGCAACGCTTGAGTAACTCTGGATTCTTATGTATAAAAGACTCATCTTCCCAAGTGGAATCTTCAACAGGTAGTTTCCTCCATTTAATGAGATACTCTAAAATGATTCTATTCCTTAGTTGGCGAATTCTTGTGTCAGTGATGGCTTCAGGATCCAATATGATTTTTCCTTCCTCATCAAGTTCTGGCAATATAGTTTGAACTGGGATCTTGTTGCCTATAAACTTCTTTAATCATGAAACATGGAAAACTGGGTGTACACGTGAAGATGCAGGCAACTCCAATTTGTATGCCATAGTACCAATATTTTTCAACACCTTATAAGGTCCATAATACTTTGGTGTTAATTTATTACCCTTCTTGGCTTGCTTGAGGGACATCTGTTTGTATGGTTGTAGTCTTAAAAATACCCAATCCCCTACTTCAAAACTTCTTTCACTATGATGTTGATCTGCTTGTTGTTTCATGCGATTTTGTGCCATGGTCAGGTTGTCCTTT
>ML783111.1:65818-95371 GCA_009831015.1 Picea engelmannii
TGGGTTCCCAAAGGCGAACCTCATGTTGAATGTTATCCTTTAAAGTTGCTATGAATACATCAATCAAGTGCTCATATGGAATATCGGTTACCTTTATATTCAATCTTTGGACGTTCTCAATGTGCTCGGTAACTGAACCATTTTGCTTGAGATTTATCAATTGGCTAAAGAAAGTATTGCTCCTTGTATCCTCATAGTGTGCTATCATTTCTTCTGTGAAAATTGTCCAAGTGACGAGTGATTTGTGAGAACAAAGCCATCGATACCATACAAATTGATTAGGTTCTAAATATAACGAAGCAATTTGTACCTTTTGTGTATGTGGTACATTATGGAGATCAAAGAATTGCTCCATCTGAAGTATCCATGTGATTGGGGCCTTGCCATCAAACTTCCTCATATCAATCTTAGGAACATGGTTGGTCTTCAAACCAAAGTTGGAGTTTCTCCATTCTTGACTCACCTTCCTTGCGTCCTCATCATGAATTTCATGGGATGCATTTTCACTTTCAAGTGTCTTCTCTGTTACAACATTTTTCAATACTTCCATGATCTCCCCTTTTAAACCATCTATATTAGTATCTAACTTAGCTTCCATTGAATCCATCTTAGTATCCAACTTAGATTCCATTGAATCCATCTTATTCTGTAGTTCATTTATGTCCCTACGCATTTCTTCACCTTCATAAAGAGTCCAAGTAGGATTTTCTAGAGGCTTATTTGGTGTAGAAGTTCCCTTTTTGGGTGGCATGTTGGTCAAGTATCACTTTTGAACCTTGATTTTGAGGTGGTTCTACTAGACAATATTTCTTCTGTTGTATCTCCCAAGTTTCTACCATTCTGGGTATGAAACTTTCTTTTATGTATTTCTGTGATATTTATTCTCTGCACTGCCATAGGTCTGATCAAAATTGGATGTGCCAAGTGGAATTTATGGTAGATTCCCCACAACTTGTTGATTTTTGTCCTTTCCAGGAGATCTCACTTGTATAGTGTGCCCCGCACAAAATAATTGATATAAAATTCTAAAACTCACACCAGAAATACTACAGACTATCCACGATCCAATTCAACCAGTCCCATGCAATTTGGATACTCTAGAAGAAGTTATGATTGTTTTACCGAGAAGACCTTCTTGAGACTAGTCCATAGGACTAGTCAAATACCCTATCTTACACAGGGTGTATCTACAAATTTAAGATGACCCAGAAGATGAAATTTTTACCATAGATACCTTACTAATTTCTATAAATAGCCTCTAGATTTCAGGTTTTGAAACGTTACATAAATGTTTTTATAGAGAAAATTCCGCAATGACTCAGTTCAGGACGATTCCAGAACCCTATCTTGTACAGGTTGTATCTCTGAAAGTATAAGGAATTAGGAGCTAAATTTTGAACCCAACATACCTTGATCCATCTAATAAATATCCTCCAAGCCGTTCCTTCTGAAACATTGTAGAAAAAAAGTTATAGAAAAAATTCCAATTTGTCTCAGATGTAGCAGCGAAACCCCAAGACCTTGAGCTCTGATACTATATGTTAAGAACCAAATATCAATACAACATAGAAAATCCTCAGAAAAAGTACTCAACGCCTTGAAAATGAGAGAATTTCAGATAATAAGCCTCTTCAAGGGGGCAACCTCCTTTTACCCCACTTAAATGTTCAAGTATAAGATGATTCAAAATGAAAATGTCTCCTTGGTATATATAGGAGACTAGGAGGTATAATTACAAATAATGGCCTAAATACGACATAAATAAAATAACATTACTAATATAATATGCCCCAATTAGGGGGTAATGAGCCAATATTAGGGCTTAACAGTTATAGTACCCACAACCTTTTGAATAAATCTCAAAATTTTTATTTTTGTTTTGTATATGCACTAAGGACAGTTCCAAAATAAGGGGGAGGGAAATGTGATACCTCTGTTTTGAGCCCCGTATTAGATAATATATTTTGTTAATGAAAGGCCAGATTTCCTAGACAATTAAAAGAGGCCAGTGTGCCTAGGAAATGTAATTTTTTTAATCATTATTAATAATAAATACATCATTGGCTACTATACAAACAAGGAAAAGAGTTATGGGGGGCTATGATCCACAAGAAAGGGGGATTGAGGGTCTAAGTATTTATTTTATATTTTATTTACCCTTTTTTTTTTAATGAAGAATAACAACGACATGAGCTTATTGGGGGGGGGGCCATGTGGTTTGTTAATTCCAAGAAATACATAAACCTATGTTTGGTTTGTCATGAGGGTTGGTTCTTCTACACTGACTCACTCATTGTTCATTGTTCACACCTTTAATTTTGTTCTCTCTCCACTCATTCTTTCACCCACTCGTCTTTCCTCATTCATTTTTTGGCTTGGGAAAGGGAAAGGAATTATTGGAGAGGATCCATGGTTTTGTTGGCTGTAAATACTACTGGTGTATTCCAGCCATGAATTAATGCCTGCATGTCTGAGATGCTTTGGCCTGTGTTCATTTTTTCTCACAAATGTGAATCTTGAGAGTCCTAGCATGGCGATTCTTGACCAGATGCACTAGAGCCTTGAAAGGAGATGGACAACCCAAGGGACTACATGGCAGAGAAGGGGGTCCATACTCTTGGGTTGTGCAGGCTAGGTAGAAGAGAGTCAATTTACTTTGGGTTCTTGTGGATGCTGAAAATCCTGTGAGAGATTGAGTGATGACTAGTTTGGGAAGCCGAGTGACACTTTGGAACCATCCTTGTGGATTCATATCCCTAGCTCAAGGGTGAAAATGTTGTTGAGACTTGGAACAACAATGTCTATGGTTGGGTGGAACATCCTTGGTCTACAACCAATTGGTGATTTGTTTCATGAAAGATAAGTGCTCTATGTCATGGTTTTATTTACTTGTGTATTTTTTCCACTATGTATTTATTTATCTATGAAATTTGTATCTATAATATGAAATCTTGTTGGTTATTGTTGTGCATGACATATGTCTCATTTCTTTATGTTGTAGCATGAATATTTAACTCTACATCTGAATATTTCATGCATCTTTATTCATTAAAATTTGATCAGAATTCAAAATTAGTCCAGAAGTGCGCTTGAAGTAGCGTGCTTGGCCTGTGGATGGCTCGGTACGTTACAATTTGTTTGGATCAACATGATGGATGATCCACTCGAAAATCTCAACACATGGAAATATGGGTTTCTTGGCTGCTACCAGAAACAATGGAGACTACTTGGTGTCCTGGAAAACCTGGTCATCCAATCCACTAACCTTCGGTTCACTCTGAGGTGTGAATTATAGGAAATCCTCATAATGAATTTTGTTATACATGTCCATCTAGGAAGGCATAATAACCTTGGAATCCATACCAGTATCTGTGTATTTGAAAAATGGGGTCTAACTTGGAGGCTTATTTTGTGACATTTTGATCACCGACTCTGCCTTGGGGGAAAACTCTAGCCTTTTCACTGCCAAACTCAACACCTCTCCAAATTTCTCATTTCCTCTTTTTGGGGTCTTGGTTGACCTGTAGTTTATTGGCCATCTTGGCAACATTTATTCTCTACAATATATAAAAAATCAGCTCAGTATCTCCCCTACCATAAGTTTCAAAGAAACTACGATAAATACATGTGTGTTGCATTTCTTCCCAAGTGCAGTACTCACCAGTTACATATTTGCGATAACAAAACACAACTTTAGTTGCTTACCGATACGAGATCAACTGTCAGTTAATGAATAAATATAAACATTTCTATTAAAACATGATATCATCCAAATGTATTCGAATAAATAATAGTTATCCCTCACCTCCGCAATCATCATTTTTTTGTTACAATGGATCTATGGGGGATATTCATTAATTCCATTCATTGCCTATGCCATATATTGTAGTAAAAGTGACAATTAGACCAACAACATGAAATAATGATGGAGTTTTTTATTGGAAGATTTACATTACTGTGGATTGGTGTGGGACAGTTTGCAATCAAGGGTTGGTCATTCAAGCTGCTTGAAGTTTTAAAACAAACGTGTGTCTAAATAGATGATACAATTTAAATGATAGGAGACATTAGTTTTTTCCACATGTGATTTGACCTAGGGCTGACATGGCAACTTTTAGTAAGCCCAAAACATATGGATGTGTGCGGGTGGAGGGTTCCGAGATGGATGGTCTTGATGAATTATGGGATCCTCAGAAAGACTGAATGGATGGTTTACTGTTTATCATAAGTTGTCAAATGGGGAATTCGTCAGAAGTAGGATGTGTTTCTGAAGATAGGTTTAGTGTTTTCTCATGGTCTTCATGTTTCCCTGTGTTCACTCCCGGGTGCCAATTTTCGGTGTTACTTGAGCATTGACATTTATTTTTTTGAATCATCGATAAGTGTTTAATCAATCGACCTTGATGAAACACGATGTTAATCAACATTGGTAAACTTATGAGAAAGCAAATGCTTCCCCCCCAGGGATTTGGTATCCTTTACGATCGTTTCCCGATGTTGATCAACTTCGAAATTCTCGAGACTGTGTCGCACTTTTCACACACGAATTGAACTCATCGACGCCCAATATTGATCAATTTAAACATTCCCAAGAATGTGCTACACCTTTTGACATGCATATTTTTTCATCCAATGTCTAATATTGATCGGCGTCGACGCTTTAGAGCAGTTCCCATTGGTTTTAATATGTTTTGTTTTCCTTAAGTAGTGGATTTGAGGGTCTTTCCTAAGAAAACCACCAAATGTTTTTCTTTTTCTGATCTCATTGGAAATACATGTAGCTTTGGGGATTTGGAATTATATTTATTTGTAGATGCAATTCAAACTGTGTAAATCAATGAGAAATTTGGAAAAATAGTATAATTCCAACTCATGTTGAACCAAAGGAAACCCCCCAAAAAATGCAAGAAACTAAAAAAGAAAGTGGTACCCAAAAAAATGAAAATTTTAAGGGTGTTCTTGAGTGCTCAACACAAGTTAAGGAGGATAAAATTCTTGTAGAGGATCCTTCATATACTATATATCACTAGATGGTTTTTGAATAATATTCAACCTTTATTTGAAAAGGTGTAGAAGAAGGAAGGAAAGGCTCAACAAGACCATTCCAATCAAAGGAAATACTTTGAGCACTTGGAGGGAGCATGCTCAAGGTGAGTTGGATGCCCCCTTTTTCAGAAGGTTATGAAAAAGAAATGAAGAAAACATGTCTTGTACACACATCACTCTCTGAAAGAGGAGTGGTATCAAATGAATATTGCATCAGTGCAACCAATTCATAAACCGATGGTTGAGTAGGTTGTTAAGGAAGAATGGGTGGTTTTGGAGTGGAAGGGAATTCAACCATGGACCAATCTATGTTTATCTATGGAATAAGAGGACATAACTGAGTAAGGTAATATCCTTTGTAAATTTTACTAGGGAACTTAGGCTTATTTATTGCTCGTTTAGAATTATCAACAATATCCATTCCCCCAGCATGACTTGCAATGATTGATTTCTTCCCCCCAACATGACTTACAACGATTTTTCTCTCTCCCACAACATGACTTGCAATGGATAGTTTCTTATAACTAGTATGACTAGCAGTGACTAGTGATATGAATTTGATATGAATCACAATTGTTGGTGATGTATCACTTTGTCATTTATTCCTTTTCTTATTCTTCCTCTTTTTATCCCTTTCATACTCCTAGTTACTAGGATATGAACTTGCACCAAAAGAGGGAGGAGGAGAAATATATTTCACTAGAAATTCTTTTTTCAGAAGTATTTGGAACATGTAGAATGGTCACTAACCAAACTGGTATCCCTGTAGATCGGACATAAATATTCAAGACTACCATCAAAAGGTAACCAATGTTTCCAAAAGAAGGAAAAGCACAAGAGTACACTTTGGGAAGGGTCTCTCTTTTGGAATTCATATAAAACAATTTGGCACATGACTGGAATCATATGCAAAGTATGTATTGGTAGGATACGGTAGAAATGATCCCCCATGGATAACTTCTCTCGGTTACATTGGTGCCCCCAAAATTATAAAAAACACTAGGGTAAGGACCAAAACCAAGGTTAATATTCCAAACAAAAGGAAAACCTCCATTTGGTATCATCAGGATACTTATAGTGTTACCAAAAACAGATGGGAGTCGACTTTCTATAGTAATACCAAGGCCTTGGCCCCCACTAAAAATAGGTGTGGGAACTTGTGATGATGCAATGAGTGTACTAAAATTAGGTGTAGTCATGGAAGGAAAGGATGTTAGTGACAACATCCCCTATATTGAATGACTAAATGTCAAAGAAATATATATGTGGGTACCCATCCCATAGTAGAATGGTTTTTTAAGCAAGAATAAAACAATAACCTATGGCCAACTAGACATAAAATTCACCACAAAGAACACCCATAGAAAATATAAGCCAATAAAACGAAAACCAATGGATAAAAGGGGCCTTTCAAAACCAAACCCTTCGAGATAAATCAAGTCCCAAAAATGTAGGCTAGTGAAAGTGTGAGGAAAAGTTATAGTAACCCTAACATGAAAACCCTTATCAGTGAAAGTACCTTCATGAATATAGGCACCCTTTGAGGGACTGAATCATAGGTTTGATATCTATCACAGATACCACAAGCACTTCCCACTTGTATTCATCCATGTATGTACCTAAGACAAGCCACTAAGGTTACCACTTCAAAACATAATGGTCAGGTGAATAGTTGTATCTCAGACCACATGCATGGGAAGGGTAGCTAATCCCTAAGTCTCAAGAAGTGTTACCTACCAGGGAGGCATGGCACTTCTAAAAACATAGTAAGTGTAGTAGTCCAAGTAGTCTAACAAGCACCAAGTAGGGAACATTTTAGGGGTTATATATCTCCCATGGGACAATTTTCCATGTTTTTTTCTAAAAAAAAGATTTCCCAATTTGCATTTTTATTAAGAGTGATTTGCTCAAGTTTTATAGAATAAAATTATTTTACCTTTAAAATAATAGAAATTTGATAGAATATATATATAATCTTATAAAGTTGAATAGTTTTACAAAAATATCACCAAACATTTTATAGTTTTCATATTAAGGACAGGTAATATTTTCCAAGGTTTCTACATACTAAGTTAACTTTACATCCTTAAAATTATCCCTGACACCAAGACATGTGGTGAGGGGATATCACTCTACTTTCCCTAATGCAACCTATTGATTTAGTCATGTTTTAGGGGATATTTATGGCATAGTTGTTGCAAAAATGGATTTTACACTCATTAATGACTTCTAACTATGGCCTTGTGTCCTTGTAGAATTAAGTGCCCAACCCTGCACCAAGGCCGTAAATCCTACTCTATGCTGGTTTGTTGTAAAAATAAAAGTCTTATAATTTTTAGATTAAAAGTTGATTCTTTTTAATGCTATTATTTATGCAAAGGTACTGTAATAAAATTAGATGTTGTTTGTGACAATTTTGAAGTCCAAAAGATATGAAAATACATACAAAAAATATGAAATTTTCATTTTCGATCAATGCTATGTAGAGGAAAGGAAGAACTTTCACTTTTCATGTTTTATTTTTAAATCAAAAATCAAAAACCTCGTAACCTCTCGATAAAATATCACAAATTCCCAAGTGAATGAATATAAACTGTAATCTCTAACTCAAACATGCATGACATGAAATAATATTTTTTCCTTATTTTTTGACAAAGACAAAAGAAAACAAGAGATGTAAAAGAAAAACAGACCAATAAATCAAGAAGGTATTCAAATCATATTAATAAGAAAATAAATTATACAATTTAAATATGCAATATATAAGCAATCAAATTCTTGTGGCCAAGGTTAAGACTCTAATAATGTAAAATTTTCCAACAGTGAAGTTTTCATAGTAAACCTAGCTAAAAGAAAAATCACACAAAGCTTGTGAGAGAGAGAAGCAATGTAGTCTGATAGAAGCAATGTGCCAATCCTAGGGAGTACATGTGACAATTATTAATATTATGGTAGTTGCAGAGGTATTAAGCTGCACATTTAATCCTAATAAGAATAGAATATTCCAGGAAGCAAGAAAAACCCTAAAGCATTGAGCATAACTCTAGAAGACAACTTGGCTAATTGAAATATTTAATATTGAGTTTTGAGCCTCCAAAATGAGAAGTCGACCCAGATAGTTAAGGAGGGGAAGTATAAATACAGGACGCCAGAGCTCATTTGACACAGATAGCTCGCAACTGCATAAATTTAGTTGTGCGCAAGTCTGGAGAGTAGTTGCAATTACGACTACTGCAACTTGTATTTTCGGTTTCAATATTGTATTCTCTTGGTTATGGTTTGGAATTTATTCTTGGTATTCTAACTCTGGAGAGTGATACACTACCTTGATTGGATATTAGGCCTAGGGTTTGCTTCTAGAATTATTCTCTGTCAAGGTTAAGGTGCTCGGGGGTGGCTTCGGTCTATGGTTGGGTGACAAAATTGTTATATTGTTTATGGTTAAATGAGAACACCTATTATTTATAACAAGTTATGGGCCCACACTATCTTCAAACAATCTGACTGCTAGAAGATAGATTGGGAGTATTTTCTTAGTTATAGTTGTAGTTGCAGTCAAAGTTTTTGTTGCAGCAACGAAACCCGAACCCTCTTGTTGAGGCACCTTAAGTGAAGATATTGACCTAAATTCTAGATAGCCTAGTCTGCCTTAACCTAACGCACCTCCTGGTACTCTCAGCGAGCTAAGACGTTAAGTTTGAGTTTTTGGTGAAATTCAAAGGTTGACCAAGTCAAAGAAGTCACGACTTACTCTATGAAGTCAAAAAACAAGTTAGAAGGGGCTTCTAACTTTAGATCATGGAATACAAGGATTGAACTCATCCTTTCCAAGAATAAAGTGTTGGATATCGTGAAAGGAAAGATCGTGGAACCACAGTTTGAAGAAGGAAAAGAGACGAAACCTCAAAACGTTGCAATTATGGAGAAGTTCAAGGATAATGGCATCAATTCCATGAGTATCATAGTGGAATCTATAAAAGACCACTTGATACCCTACATCTCTCATCTTGACTCATCTAAAAATATGTACGATGCCCTAACTAACCTCTTCTCAGTCAGAAACATTGGACAAGTAATGAGTCTAAAGAATGAGCTCCATGACATGAAAATGAATGATGATGATAGCAGAACATCGTACCTTGTGAGAATATCTCAATTAAGAGATCAACTACAAGCTATTGAAGAAATCATTTCAGAGAAGGAACTTGTAAATATAGTACTCAATGGCCATCCAAATACATGGGATGCATTTTCTGTAAGCATGAACATAAGAAAGGAGTATCCCACATTTGAAGAACTTTCGAATTTTTGTGCACAAGAAGAATCAAGGATTTGCACAAAAGAGAAATTCCAAAGGAAAGATGATGATCAGGCCTACACAACAAAGTTCAAGAAATTCAGGAATAAAAAGAAGTTTGACTCGAGGAAGAAACCAAATCAAGAGAAAGCTATGTCAAAAATACAATGATTCAACTATCAAAAATATGGTCACTACAAGAATAATTGTCCCGAGTTAAAGAAAATGAAGGAAACACACGAAGAATTAGTTGTCTAAGAAAGGGAACCCTCGAATAATTCCAAGTAGGATAAAACAAACTTCTTCTTCTAAGTCAAGGTAACGATATTCTTCATAGTTCTAGTACATACCATGTTTACATAGTTTTTGTACATATCTTGCATATCTATTTCTTATAAGATGATATGTTCAAGTGAAAAAATACCTATAGAGGAATAAAAATATAAGGATTTTTATCATGATGACTACAAGTCAAGCAATACACATGAAAATATGAAGTACATAGACAATCCTTGGTAAAGATTCCTATGGAAGCTATTACATAAGTAACAACTGGGGGATAAGATTAAATCATAATCAAACTTGAAGAAACCCATAAGAAGTCAAAACAAAAAGAAGTCATCAATCAAGAGGAAATTATAAAAAGACTTGTGACACTTTGCAGAAGGCAATAAGGATGTAGACGAAAGCGTGGACTCTCTTAGATGGAGGGAGTTGATTATATAATTCCAAAAGAAGATCATGAATTCATTCATGACACATAGATTAGGAGGGATATAATCCTAAATGATATGATCCATTGAGGATTATGAAGTATATTTCCATGTTCCAATTGAAAGTAGCAGCCATGATAAGCAACATGTGTTCAATTTGACTCTAGAAGAAGTCTTCTTCCAAAAGAAGCCTTAAATTATCCTTGGTTGTCCATATACATCCATGATTCTATGATGAAAGGAAGAATTTGGAATCTTCAAGGAATATAGAATAACCCATGGACCCAAGAGCTAAAGAGAGACATGAGGAAGAACATGAAGATTCCAAGAAAGAACAAAAAGCAAGAACAACTAGTTATTATACCGAGAATCACAAGACTACTAGTTTGGTTTGAACCCACTAAGGACTAATCAAGTAGAAAAAATGGTAGTTATGATAAAGAACTATGTATGTAAGACAATGTGAAAAATACTTATGAATGGAAGCATTGAAATATTCATAGGTTCTTCCAGAAGGAGGGAGAAGACTATGACAACAACTTGTTCCAATAAACTTGATATACCTCTTGTAGTATCCATGGATTGGAATTTACATGTAAAATACTATTCCTCCCAATAAAGCAAGTGAGAAAGAATCTTATACCAGAAAAAGACCCATGTATGCAGATATAAAAAGAACTTGTATGGATTCAAACAACTTGATGTAGAGTATCGCATATATAGCAGAAGAGTGGTGAAAAATTTCTATGACAGATATAATGTATCATAATAGTTACTCAAAAGTATGGGATGATGGATTGCTAATCCATGGAAAACTCTCTTGATGACAAAGAAGTGCTACTTGGATATGTTTCAATTTGATTCTTGCCACAATATCATGAGCAAATAGGAAACATAAGTGTTGAATTCTACCATGATATATTGTAATGATCATATCTATATGAAGCCTTCAGAGAAAACTAGTGTTCCATGATAGACCAAAGTACATTGAGATCAAGCATTATATTCTCCATTATGAAGTCCAAGAAAAAGAAGTGGTTCTCCAAATATATCTCCACATATGAGTATATAGCAGATATTTTGGTAAAGCCTATGTCCAAGATGAAAAGTTTGTGTACTTAAGAAACAAGTTGGGGCTCGTGGAGATGAATTCCTTATTGAAAAAGGAAGAGATTAATATTTGGTTGGGAGGGAGAACTAATTTTTTATTGATTTATTGACAATCAATTTTCAGTTCGAAAAATGGTCTAGGATGAGCAGTTCCTTTCCAGTTTGGAAAGTGGTTTGAGATTTATGAAGAACAAACATTTTCCAATTCAGAAAATGGTCCAGATCAGACAATCATTTTCATAATGAAAATGATCTGATATATTGTTTATGTACCATAGAAAGTTATTCCGCCTTGTGGCTAGTGTGGGGGAATGTTTTGTTGGAAGATTGGTTGTTGTCATTGATGTCAACCCTAGTCACGGGTTTTGGACCACAAGATTGATGAAGGTATTTTGACATGAGGGAAAATGCACATGCAGATACAACACCCATGGATGGATAGTATACATCATGTTTTTTTCGGTGGTATGTGTCACTTCACGTGGATCCTCATGGTTGAGGAGAAATGAATTTTTGAATATGACAAAGTGAATTGAAGAAGGAAGTACATGTAGGCCCTGAATATAATTAAATAAAAGAATTACAAAATAAGAAAGTGTCAGGTCGGCCCTAATGTTAAAAGGAAGTGACATGATGGCATAAATAAATATCATTATACATTCATTTGATACACAAGTCGAATTTCAGAGGAAATCAGAAGTAAAGAAGGCCAGATTTCAAGGGAGGATGAAGTCTTTTGGTGATGTGTTCTAAGGTATGTTATTTTTAGGTCATCTTACCATTTTCTCTATAACTTCTTTTATAGAATGATTCAGATGGTGAAATTGCTATGGTATTGATAAGACATATAAAGGTACCCGTGGTAAACATTTCATCTCTTGATTCACTATAATTATGGAGATACACTTTATGGAAGATAGGGTTTTTGACAAGTCTTGAAGCTAGTCAATAAACAAGTGTTCCGGGTAAAATAGTCATAACCTCTTCATAGATAATCCAAATTAAGTGGGACAAATTTCATTGGAAATAGTACATACTTTAGTTTATTTTGTGAGAGTTTCATAATTGGAGGTTAAATATTGAGCGCGGGGCATTCTGTAAAAGTTAGCTCTCTTGAATAAATCAGAATTGAATAAAGCCTACCATTCTTTCTATAACTTCTTTTTGGGGATGATTAAAGGGGTGAAACTTGGATGAGTTTCATAGAATACATTGTTTAATATTATCTACAAGATCAGATTATTCCAAGAATTGAAGAATTATAGAAGTTGAAGAAGTCTCAGGAATCATTATCAGGCTCTATGTGATGGTTGTTTGATGGTGATGATTTAATGTAACGTTTTATTATCTCTAATATATTCTTGGGTGGAAGGAAGGGGAAATGATGGAGAGGTCAACCCTCTATTGATATTGGAGGATTGTATCTTCCTCTTGGAGGTGTATCCCTCCCTTTATATTTGGAAGTTGTAGCTACCTTTGGAAGTCATTACTTCCCTTGACCAATAACTATTGATTATTTCTCATATATTGCGCATGGTGTATTGTGGTGTATTGATGTAATCCTTATACTATTGTTAATTTCTCATTGGATAAAATTGAATGGTTTAAGTATAAGTTGATTTTTTTTTTAAATTCTACTTGATACTGATTCACCAACCTCTCAATATCAACATGTTCTAGGAAATTCATTCTTCTTGGCAGTCACTCTGAGTAGTGGCGAAGTAGAATGGTATGCCTCATCGGACAGTCATTCTTTTGAAGTTCACAGTTGTGAGCAGTTTCGAAGAATGGTATGTTTTGGAGGTTGGTGTAGGATAGTCCTTTCCAATAGGAAATGGTCTGGACAGTCATTCCCTAGGGCATACTCATTCTCTCCAGGTTTCACTATTATTAGTGTCGTAGGATTGGCCCATTTAGGTGAATGGTCTAGGTTCATCAATCAGGTACAATAATTCCCTAGATAAGACACATTCTCTCCAGGTTGCACTATGAATAGTGTCGAAGGAATGGCCCAGTTAGGTGAATGGTCCAACCTCATAAATCAGGGACACTTATTCTTCTATGTTTGAGAAGAATAGTCCATATATCCCTTGGTTGATGTTTTATATTCTGAGGGAATATGCTCTTCCAGATATCAAAAATGTGAGTGGAAGAATGGCCCAGAAGACTCAATTTATATCATTATGTTGTTTTATGTAGGTTGATATCAGATGATATGATTTCTATGGAGACTGTATATCTTTGGAAAATAGATGTATGCTACTACGGTGGATGTGTTCCACTAGTTGTGACTATGTGTCACTGATTAAGTATCCATGTGCTACTTGGTGTGGTTGTGTATTGTTGGATAGTAGTTCTGTACCACTATGGATAGACACAGTTGTGTTCTATTGAATGACATTGTTTTGATTTCCATGTAGACTATTAGTAGTGCTGAAAATGATTATCAACTAGATAAAGGGTAAGTGTAATGATGGACAGACATTCTCCAAAAGGAAAATGGTCCAGGACATTTATTCTTCTAGGGCATATGTCTGGATTAGAATAATAGTCCTTGTAGCCCATGGAATGACTTCCAACATCTGTTGGAATAATTATTCTTCTGGGACATATGCCTGGATTATAAGAATGGTTCATGTATCACTTTGTGGAGTGAGTGACTTATTCAACATAATGCCTGATTACTCATATGGAGTATGGCTTCAAGAGATGATGTAGTTGATACTATCAAATGATACTGCTAGTGATGATGGTGATCACGATCTAATCATGAGATAGCCTGTATGGATATGATGATGCTACTGGTTGAATGGTATGTTTGTGCTCAAGACCATTGCTTTCAATACCTCCCTAGCTAGGAGGGAGTGTTGATATTATGGTAGTTGTGGGAGGTATTAACCTCCACGTGTAACTCTGTCAAGAACATAATATTTTAGGAAGCAAGAAGAAACCCTAAAGCATTGGACATAACCCTAGAAGAAAAGTCGGCTAAAGGAAATATTTAATATTGAGTTTTTAGCCTCTAGAATGACAAGTTGGCCCAAACATATAAGGAGGATCAGTAAAAATACAGGACATCAGAGCTCATTTGACACACAATTCACAACTGCCAAAATTTAGTTGTGCGCAAGTCTTGAGAGTAGTTGCAGCTGCAAATACTACAACTTGTATTTTCAGTTTCAGTCTTGGAATCTCTCTTGGTTATGGTTTGGACTTTCTACTTGGTATGCTAAGTCTAGAGAGTTATATGTTACCTTGATTGGCTATTAGGCCTAGGGTTTACTGCCATAATTATTGTCTATCAAGGTTAAGGTGCTAGAGGGTGGCTTCGACCTATGGTTGGGTGACAATATTGCTATATTGTGTATGGTTAAATGAGCACACCTATTATTTATAAAACCAATATCATGAATTACATACACCATGCGCCATAGGAGTGATGTAAAGGAGATATTAACACTAACTCACTGCAAGGAGAGTCAATTGGTGTCTAGTATTAGTTAACTATTTAAGAGGAAATAGTTTAAATTAGTGATAAGTGTGAAGACCAAAAATAATGCATTCATGAAAAAGAAGTGTGCCCTCATGCCCTCAGATATAGGAAATTGGTGCATGAGTGGTCTTCCACTAGTCAACTAAGATCAACTTTAGCTAAATTACGGTCCTAACTGAAGCGACGATGCACCCTACCTTTTAGGAAGAGCACTATTTTTTAGGAAATCTCCTAAAAAATAGGAAAAATAATTACTAGGTGAGTGTGTAAGTGTGTAATATCTCCAACACCCCCCCTGAACACTACTAGGGTGTAATGAAGAATCAATCTTGACTACAAGGCCATGTTAGGTACCCATTTTACAATGCATATAATAAAAAAGTGAGGAAAGAGGAAAAACCTCATGGAAACCCCCCCCCCCTCAAATTAGGATAAAAGTAAGATCTACCATGTGGCAGGTAGAAGGTCTCTAAAACCAATAAAATCTGACAAGCCAAGGAAGCATGATTTGATGATGACAGATCATAATTTACTTCAATGAGTGTGGTGAAGCTAAAATGTTGTAAATAATATTAGTTGACAACATTTAGATCTCTCCAAAGATTAAGGAACTAACCTAAACTAATATGGTTGGGCTAGTCAGAGTGCTTCCAAAACATAGAATCAAACACCATAAAGTCATCAAAATAATAGTGAATGGAACTGTAAAGGTGGCATAATCATTCAAGTCAAGTGAAATGATAATGTTTCCCATGCATGGTACTAGATGAAACAAATATCTAAGATGTTCATATAGTTTCTCAAATTCTTCCATGACCAACCATCAAACCAACCACAAACAATCCTCAAATTTTGTACCTCGACAAGATGTTGTCATATATGCCTCTTCCTCAATGAGTTCAAAGAAAAGGAACCAACAAAATCCAATGGATACCTGGCATGAATATAATGTTTTCTATGATCATGACATTGAGGATGTCGATGTGTGGAGGATGTAAATATTGAAGTTGATGTTGAAGAGTTTGTTGTTGCCAAAAAATATGATGTTGGTGTTGAAGAGTCTAATACTGGAAAATTTGAAGATTGTGCTTAATCTAGCTATGAAATCTCCAAATATCTATCAATAAGAGGTGTAGGTGGTGGATATTGCAACTCAATAATATAAGAGTCATCTAATGTGATGGACTCTCGTGATGGAAAAAAATCAGTATGAATGGAAAACATATCTAGATAAATTTGTAATGGCAATGAGGTACCAACAAAACCAAGTCTATCTTTTGCTGGTGTCATCATAGGATGAATGGGAAGTGCAATCCCCTTGTCCATTATTAGCAATGTCACCACCAATATATCCCATCTGATGCATCAATTTTAACCCAACACCATGAGTTTTCAACTCAAAATATGGTGAAGTAAGATTAGGAGTGGTAAAAAATGCAAAAGCGACATTATAATCAAGAGATTGTTGGAGATCTTTATGCAAACAAGAAATAATATCTTCCCTCTCTTTTAAATCAACCAAAAAATGCTCATTGAGAAGAGTGATTTTTTCCTCCATCTAGTTAAATAGAGTGGTCCAAGTATAAAATTTAGCTTTATTCTCCTCCATTAGTCTCCCAATGAATCTAGAATCCTTAAAAAATAGGTACTCATATTTTGAATATAAATCTTAGATTTCTCTTGTTCACCTTGAAGTTTGCTAACTTCTTTGACAACTTTTATATTCAAACTATGAAGGGCAGAGATGAATTCATATTCTTCCTCCATTACAACGATTCCCCCCCAATGAATGATACCAATTGAAATATTCCTGTCGGAGTACCAATCTAAGGTTTTGTTGATCTGTTGCATGAAACTAGAGATCTAGTAAAATAGTTGTATCTCAAAAACTACAATGTGGGTATTGGGGATTTTTGGTGTGCTTGATCATCACTATGTAGGGCATCTCTCTAGAAGAACTCATATCTACCTAGATTTTGGATTCTAAAATATCGGTGTGTTGACGGGCCCAAAATACCCATTCAATATGTTAAGGGAGAACACTCAATGGCAGTTCCCAACTAGACCCACTCTCGTTTGGGATAGTGTTTTCAACCAGAATATTGTCCCGGTTGCCACTATTAAACTATCCAAATATGAATCTGAGAACATAATGTTCTCATATGAATTAAAATTCTAAGAAACTAAATTATACTAAGATGACTACTCATTATTCTAATATGCATTCTTAATTTATTTTATCCTATCCTAATCAAGAGAAAACTATTCTAATAAGTGTAGTTAAACATGCTATTACTTGCACAAAATTAATTCATATAAGAAAGGAATAAATAAATTTAACAATGTAATGGGATAGATACAAATAATTGATTCACCAACTTATCGTATTGTTGTTTCACTTATTATGAAAATAATGACAACAATGGATATACAAAATATTATTCTAGAGAAAATTCATTGAACTAAAATACATACATTCAAAGAAATAAATATGCATAAACATAATAGTCTCATTCATACACATTTGTACCAAAATATCCAAAGAAGTCTCTTGTTCAAAATACCACATAGTAATAGTATTGTCGTGATACCATCCAAATCAAAAACCCTCTTTCATTTACAGTCATATATTTTATAAATATTAAGTCATTCTTTACATTACCGAGACTAAATCATAAGTAAACAGAAGTTTACAAAAAGAGACTCTTCGTATTCACATTCTTAGTAATATTTCAAAATAGAATAAATGAGACATAGAAATCATTTATAAAGGTTGGGACCATCATGAGCTCTTCTTCATTTGCATCAGGTCACGATATTCCTTCCAGAGTGAATAATTTTCCATGATCTTCTTTAAATTTTATGACTACATCTTTTCAATATCCAATTCTCCATCAAAAACTTTAGTATAAACTTCTTTATTCAATTCTTATGTTGTACGCTTAAATTTTTTTTGGGTCATAGTGATGAGCCTGACAAGTTTCAACATGTGTTCTTCTAGGGATCATTTACTTACTTCATTTAAATTTTCAATATTCACTCTGCTAGTTTCCCTGTGCTCTTCCACCTCAACTATTCTAACTTTGGTAGGTGCTTCTTCATTAATGTGTGGAATCAGGTGCATTCCAAACTCTTCAAAGAGATCATGTGAATTATTCCATATCCTTTTGCATTCTTTAGTTGTTGTTTCTTGGATGGCCTGAATATATTTCAACAGAGGCTTCCATTTAACAAAGAAGAAATGATATTTTATCTTTTCTTTTCTAGAATACGATGGCAATGTAGTTGGGGGGTCCTTGTATACTCCTTTCTAGTTGATGATTCTATCAAAGGAATCATTCTCTTTTTGGCACTGGTCTTCAATTTCATCTATTTAATATTCCAATATCAATTGATCATCTCGTTCATCCTGCATATTGTTGAGAATACATAAACACTCATTTTTTTCATATATAAGTTTCTCATTGAGTTATGTTTCCTCTTCCTTGATGACTTCCAAAGAGAGAGTCTTCTCCATATTTTCTTCCATAACATATTCCAACTTCTCCTTTTCCTATTCCAATATGATGATCTCATATCTTTGTTGTTCAACAAATAATTTAGATTCAGCTAGCTTAGTTTTCAAATGAGATCTTTCTTTAGCATGTTCCCTCTTGATTTGTTCCATTTCTTCACAGAGATTTTGTTTTGTAGATTCCATAAATTTAATATGGGTGTCTCGTTCTAGTTGTTCTCTTTGATCAAATTCATCATTTATTTCATTTTTCTGAGTTTGCAATGCTTTTTTCATTTCTTTTGTTTTGTGATTGCCAACAATCCTGATGTCTCTTTCGAATTTTGAAGAGAGATCATCTCTCATAGTTTACATATTATTCTTAAATTTTTATATATATAGTTTGTCCTTCTATTCAACATTCTTTAGGAATTATGTAGAGATGCAATCCTTTTGTGTTTTCAACTTTTTCTCGAGCTGAAGGATTTTTTTTGTTTGTTGCATTTAAGGTAGTGGCAACCTCAAGGACAGATGAATCATTCAGGGCTTCAAATGGATGAAGTGCAGAGGCTTCCTGTAAGTAATTTTCTTCCAGGTCAGGCCCTAACTTCCATTGAACAATTATTCATATAGATGAGTTGGGTTTAGCAAAATATCCCCTTTTTCTTTTGTTCAAGTGTATTTCAATGATTTTAGTTCTTTCATCATAGTAATAGTCTCCAACATCTAAAAAACACCCTAAAAACTAAATATTTGTGAGGAAAAGGTTGAAATAACTAGAATAAGAGTAAGAGGGGCATATTCCTGAGGATAAATGTTTACTATTTCCAAATTGGGAGTTGATGGAATTCCCCATGTCTTCCTCAATTATTTGTTTTCTTTTCCATTCCAATTGTTCAACTTCTATTCTTCTAGATTCTGCTTCAGCTACTACTCTTTCACTTTCTTTTCTTTCTGCCTTGGTTTCTTCTGCTAGTCTTTGAGATTCTTATTTGACTTATTTTTTATGATATTCTTCATCATCCTTCAATCTCTTTTACTCCAATTCTTCTGCATTTTTTACCTTCTCTTTCTCTTTGATTAATTTATTTGGATCCTCTTGCAGAAGCCTTTGAAATTGCTCCTGATAAATATTCTTCATTAATTATTGTTCAAATTGCATCTCTTGTTTAGAAGAATCATCATGAAAATTTTGTAGTACCTCTTCCCCAAAATTAACTCCTTTCAACTTGTCTTCTTCAAAATAAAATACATGTACAGTAGGATGAGTGAGACCTACAAAACTGACATGAATCACTATGAGTTCATGTGGGTCATGTCCCTTCTCCTTTCAAAGGCATAAAAATAAATCTTGTAAGGCCTATACCTCATTTATAACATGTTTTCCATTGGATATACTATAGTTTCCTATGTGTACATGAAACACAGGACAAAGTTTCTTACTATTGTTCAAGAGAAGAGAAGTAATGTTTGTTCTCATGGTTTGATAGGTTATTTATCTCATCAAAAGAACAATTGGGACATAGAATGGAAAAATATATGGGGCCCCAATAGTGATATATACCCTCATATAGGTGTAATATTTTCTTAGATATCAATTATCTATCCCTTTTATCCCAGCTCTATATTCACTTGAAATTATGTGCCTTGGGAACCCATAAATAATAGTGTAAAGAGGGGAGAGGAAATAATCACAAATGTCATATAAATACATATTATAATTTATGTTCCAAATATCATAGTAATACACGTGCAGGGGGTTGATATTCTTCCCAATTCTATCTAAGATTAGGGAATTGTATCAAGGGACAGATAACATAAATCAAATATGTTGACATATAGAAGCAACGATTTTTCTTACCTGGTATATTTTTAACATTGAGACATATATTTAAAGTTAATATCTCTATCCAATTGAACACTTGCATTGTCTGTTGATATTTTGATGTAACTATGAAAGATATTCTTTTGTATTTGTATTAATCAAACATCGATAAGGTTATTGTAATCTTATTGTATAAATCGTATCAAAAGAAATTATTATCTTATTGTTATCCTTATTTTAAAAATCAAAACAACCCCTCTTAGGGTTGCATATTTTTGGGAGTCAAGTTATGTGTATAAATAGAGTTTGAGTTCCTCTCATTTGTATACAGACACAACTCGCCTTCTCTTGTGTATTTGGAGCATATAACAGACAGTCTAGCATAGGAGGTCTTGGTTTCTTAGTCTTTGGTATATTGGTCTTGATCTATTTGTGGAGAGCTATACTGTGACATTGTACTAGTTGAAGGAATCTATACATAAGAAGTTTTTGTTGGGTTTTCTCCCCCACAAGGGTTTCCCAGGATATATCTTTTGTTCTTTGATTGTTTATCTTTAAGTTATCCTATTACATGCAATTGTTCATGAATGTTAATAAGATAATTGTAACTTCTAAAATTAAAACATGGTACTAGAGCGGGCCTAAATGGAACACAACTTGTATATCTAGAAGAAAAAAGGAGTCATTTTTCTTGATAAGGGTGGTTTCTGGACAAGACAAGACCACCAAAATGTGATCCCTGGTGGAGCACATATTTTCCTTGGATAATATATTCATAATCCAGAATTGGTGATTTAGGGGTATGTTGCCTACTACAACCAATATTGATGAGAAGATGGAGGGAGATGAAAACTTCAGAACCTAGAGGTATAGAGTATCCCTCCTCCTAGAATAATATGATCTATATAAGTTCACTAAAGAAGAGGTTTCAGAACTAGAGGGAGATGAGGATAAAGAAAAGAATAATAAGGATATGGTCAAAGTAAACAAGATTATTGCATGCTCCATTAAGGACCATCTCATTCATCACATATCTTCATTATCCACTCCAAAATAAATGATGGATTCTTTAACCCAACTGTTTGAAGGAAATGACATCAACCGAAGAATGACCTTGAGAACTCAGTTAAAGAATGTGAGGATGAAAAATTTATAAACCATCCACTCTTACTTCTCAAGAGTGAACTAGATCAAGGAGAAGATAGAATCCATTGGTGATACATTGAATGGAGAAGAAATGGCGATGACCACATTTAATGGCCTCGGAAGGTCATGGGATGCATTTATTCAAGGTATATACTCAAGAAGGAAGCTACCAAAGTCAAGTAGGCTATGGGAAGACTGCAACCATGAAGAAGCAAGGATGAAAACAAGATATGAGAAGATGAAAGTTGATGATCAATCCCTAGCCTCCCACACCAGGAAAGGAAAGATCAAGAAAGAACCCTCCTCCCCCAAGAAGTTTCAGAAGGGCCAAAGAAATAACCCAAATATTATATGTTTTTGTTGTTAGGAAATGGGACACATTACTAGGAATTGTTCCTTCATTTAGAGACGAAGGGAAAATAAAGGAGGTAAAAGGAATCATGTTCATATAGTTGAAGATGATGAGCCACCCAAGAAGGCTGCAAAGGAAGATGAATCAAGTGATGGGGAGTATATTCTTATCTCAACCATTATAGGAACTGTCACTCATGGAAGTGACATTTAGTTGATGGAAAGTGGTGCTTCCAAGCACATGGAGGGTTATAAAGAATCCTTATCTAACCTTACTAATAAGGATTCACCACACAAGGTGAAATTTGGAAATGACTATTAGTATCTGATCAAAGGAGTAGGAGAATCCCCCTACAATTTAGACTGAGGAAATATAATGAAGATGAAGGAAGTTATCTATGTTCCTGGATTGAAGAAGAACCTTCTCTCGATTTCAACATTAGATGAGAAGGGTTATAGAGTTGCATGTGTTGACAGACAAGTTCTTATGTGGCCTAGAGGGAATACTTTTGATGATGTTGTTGTAACGATCCCCAAAATTACAAAATAAAAAAAAACATATTTCTTTTTCTTAGGGACATTAAAATTCCATTCACTTCAGTCAACTTATTTTGAGGTTATCAAGGTTATCGTAAATAAATAGGTGTCGAGACTATCAACTCCCATAAGGGATATGTTTACCACTGTTGTCGTTACAACTACATTTCTTTGTAATATATTTTATTCTTTGATTATCTCAGGTTGTCTAGAAACCACATATATAATGTATACTGGGCTAAATTCGCTATATAATCTAGTTCCTCAGTTTACTAACATTTATAATGTTAGTAAAAGGGTTAAAGACCTGTCCCTAGACATAACTTCTAAAGTTGTAAAATGTTAAACATTAAAGGTATTCCAAACCTCTCCAAACATAACGTTATCGTTGATTATAACATAAGAGAACCTATACGAGAGGTATTGGGTTCCACAAGGAACTACACCTTTCTCGTATTAAAAGTCAAAAGTCTTAAATTAATGAAGGACTTTAAATTTTGTTAGCTTGCTCGAGCAATAAACTATGTGTGAACCAGGTCACGATTAACCTTACGCTACCATTACCCCAGACTTGAAGTGGGTTGATGGTTGGCATCGTTGAAGGGTTCAAGCATACTAGTCCTCCTTTCCGAATACATTAAAGTTAACGAACCAGTTGGTCTCACCTCAACTGACGAGAAGATGAACTTATCAAATGTACTAGAAATGCCCCTAATTGAGTCATCTCCCTCACATAGACTTGGTGTAAAGTCGATCAAGGAACTTGTCAGATCCTGAGTTAAAGCCCCTGTACAGCTTAATAATGGCGATATGACAGGGTGCCTTCCGAGGTTTATTAATCGATTATTGTGTCCAACGTAAAACCTACCACCTCACCTTGTTCACATGGTAAGGTACTATTGTGTACTACCACCATTACTCTACTTCTACGAAGGGTTGGTAGGTGATTAGTGTTTGTCCCTCTCTTGTGTCTAGGTATTTTCAAAAAGAAACGTTTTAGCACTAACCCTGTGGTAGCTTAGCTTTGTAAGTGGTTGGTAGTTTGGGTGGATGCAACCTGGGCGGAGACTATAGAGGTGTTCATCCACACCAATCACAAGATAAGTAATAATTCCTGTATTAAATCTTCAGTATTCAATTTCGTGGATTCTCTCCGCGCATGATTTATTTTCTCATGATTAAATTTCGCTACTTTCTGGTTTTTGAAATATAATTTCGTTTCTATTTAACTTTTTTTCTCTCTAAATCCCATTGCTGATTCTCGCGATCCATTTTAGGATTCAGATGTTTCGCATTCAATGGACTCGGATTATTGTTGGACTTGAAAAGGTATTTGAGTTTCAACAACCAGACTTAAAACTTAGTCTCTAAGTTTTGTTCTCTACTGTACATAATTTCACAGTAAGGTTTTGTCATTACCAGGATTCCCAGGGTAGCCGATTTGCTTGTAATTTAAATCCTTAATTAGAAAAACAGAAGGGGAAGAAACCCCGTATTGAAATGAATTTCACTATCCCAAGATTTATGCTCTAGAGAGTTTAAGGACTCGTTCTAGGCATTTTTTCGACTCTGTACATTCTCTTTTTTTTTAGGTTATTACGAGGAGAAAAACTGTAACTCTCTTCTATATTAATATAGTTATTTTTCATGGGAACGTTTCTATAATGATCAATAATTATCCTATGTGTGTTAGATATTCGTAGTTGTAGTTCTGTGTAGAAATAAATGAATATAATATTCCTAAATTTGTTTCCTGATTTCTCTAAATGTTTACAAAGATTGAAATCTAATTATAGATGATGAGTACTTTATAATTTCATAAATTAATATATTTCTTATGTTAGTACAACATAGAACCTACACTACACTCAAGTAACTACCGTCTTTTAATCGAATCAAATTATTTCTACTCCAATTAATCTACAACAACTCTGTAATTCTATCTAAAACATATGATAGTAAGATAATCATTCACAATAGTAACCAGATACAATCATTTCAATGGTACATTCATGAAAAGAGGAGAGTAGAGAGACATATTTGAATTAGTCCACGGGAAAACAAAGGGAACAACCACGTTCCTCCCAACCGTTAGAATAGGGAAGCCAACGCTTACCCAATTCACCCCCTAGCCTGACCATGAATCCATGAGGGAAATCTTGAAATCTCCTCTTCAACACTGTCTTCCTCTATCAATAGTCTTTTCCTTGCCTCACACTCAGTAATCGGTGTTCATAATAGCAAGTACACAGTGGTCTTTTTCCCCGGCATACTCGGCAGCGTCCTGCCTCCTCACATATGCTATTTATCAAAACAATCCCCCTTATTGCCTAGGTCTTTTTCCCTCTCTTGGGAATTTTCGCATCTTTCTAAATCCTTGATTTTCAGGGGCTGCCAATGTCCAAATCCCTGATTTGCCACTTGTAAAAATCAGCCCTGAGGTAGTTCCAACATGTTCCCCTCTCATGGAGTCATGGTCAGCTAATTTAAACATGGCTATTCCATTTGTCCTCCTGCAGTAAATATAAAATATTTTGTTTTCATACAAGTGTCATAATCAAATAGTTAGTTGGGTCAAATCAGAATCTCTACCCAACATTCATAATAATTAATTACAATTTTCCAAATTCGAAATTTGGAATTTCCATAAATCAAATTTTTTTTCCAAATTCGAATTTACCAAGAATGGAATAGTTTTCTAACAATTTTTTGAATTTTGAAAAATACTTTATTTTTGGGGATGTCACATCCTTTCCCCCTTCAATAAAATACTGTCCTTCATGTTCATTCTTTTCTTGGAACCAGATTGGATGAGGTTTCCATAAATCTCCCTCCAACTCCAAAGTGGCCTCATCAGGGATAAAGTGCTTCCATTACACCTTTACCTGAGAGACAACTCTATTATGTAGTGTTATTTCTCTCCGGTCCAAAATGCATAGGGGTTCCCCCTGGAACTCACCTTCTAGTTCCACCTGCACCAAGTTCCGATCAATCATATGAGTAGGGTCATGGACATACTTTTTCAATAAGGAAACATGCAATACATTATGAATTCTTAGATTAGCTAGAAGTGGAAGCTGGTATTCTATGGGTCCAATTTGAGCTAGTATCTCGAAGGGCCCACAAAACCTAGGTGCCAACTTGGCATAGTTCCTGAGTTTTAGTGAACTTTTACAGGATTTGACTTTTAAGAAAACATGATCTCCCACTTGAAATGCCAAGTGTATTCTTTCTTGGTCCGCATAACTTTTCTGTCTGTCTTGTGCATCTTTTAAGTTCTGTTGCACCTTTCTTACCATACTTTCCATTTCTTGGAGAATTTCTGGTCCAACCATGAGTCTGTCAACTGGGTCATCCCATCTAATTAGTGTCGTACACTTTTTGTCATACAGTACCTCGAAGGGGCTCAATTTCACTGAAGTTTGGTACCCATTGTTATATGCAAATTATACCAAGTATAGGTAGTCTTCCCACTTACTCGGTTTTGTTCTTATGTACATGCAGATCATATCTTCTATGATATGATTTGTTTGTTCGGTCTGTCCATCTGTTTGTGGATGGTAACTCGTGCTAAAATTCAAATTAGTGTTTATCCCTGCAAACAATTCTTTCCAAAAGGTGGACGTAAATTTTACGTCTCTATCTGAGATCACCATTTTAGGAATACCATGCAGTCTAAAAATTTCTTTCATAAATATTTAAGCGATGTTTATAGCTTTAAAAGTAGATTTCATAGAAATAGAGTGTGCATACTTACTGAGTTTATCGATTACAACCATAATAGAATCATTTTGTTTCCAAGTTTTAGGCAAACCAGTTATAAAGTCCAGTGATATGGTCTCCCATTTCCATTCTAGCACTGGTAGTGGTTGTAATAGGTCAGATGGATGTTGGTGTTCAGCCTTAACCTGCTGACAATCTTGGCACCTAGCCAAGTATTCTACTGTTTCTCCCTTCATATTAGGCTAGAAAATAGTTTTCTAAGTGTTGTTATCATTTTCTGGTATCTTGGATGGCCAAAATACAGTTTCTTATGCACTTCGTCCAAGACTATTAACTTTACCTCTGTTGAATCTGGTATGTAAGTCTATTTTTAAATTGTAATAGTCCCTTCTTGTCGATACTCAGATCTGGTTTGTCTGAGTTTGTAGTGTTGTTTTGTAATTGTGCCATTATCTTAGTGTAAGTTTCGTCGTTAATACCTGTCGTCTTTATTCTTTGTTCCAGATCACTTTCCGCCCTGTTGATATTTATCCTAAATAACCCATGGACTCTTCTACTTAAAGCATCTGCTACCTTATTTGAACCTTACCTTTGATATGTCTGACCTCGAATTCGAATTCGCTCAAGAAGGCTAGCCATCTTGCTTGCCTTGCATTAAGATCTGGTTGGCTAAACAAATATTTCACCCTGCTATTATCCATCAATAGTAGAAATTTTCTGCCCATTATGTAGTGTCGCCACATTTTTAAGGCATTCATTATCGTTGCCAATTCTAAGTCATGAGTGACATAATTTTGTTCATGTTCTTTTAATTTCCGGGAGTCATAAAAAATCACGTGCCCTTCCTGTGTTAGGATGCCACCTAGTCCTTCTTTACTTGCATCCACACATACAATAAATTCTTTATCTAGGTATGCTACTCTCAATATGGGTGCAGTTGTCAATAATTATTTCATCCTGTAAAAACTGTCTTGACACTTGCATGACCAATTAAACTTGGTCCCTTTATTTTGTAATGACTTGATAGGGTAGGCTATCTTGGAAAACCCTTCTATAAATCTACGATAATATCTGGTGATTCCCATGAATGACCGGATATCCGCTACATCCTTAGGTATCGACCATTCCATGATGGCTCTTATTTTCTTAGGGTCTATGACAATGCCTTCTGTTGAAATTACATGTCCTGGATACTGTATTTTCTTTTGATAAAAGTCACACTTATCAAATTTGGCATACATTTTGTGGTTCCTCAACATTTATAGAACTATTCTTAAGTGTTCTTCATGTTCTTCCTCTGTTTTAGAGTAGATTAGAATATTGTTGATAAATACTAGTATGAACTTGTCCAAGTACTGACTAAAAATACTGTTCATCAGGAACATAAATGTGGCTGGTGCATTAGTGAGTCTGAAAGGTATGAATATGAATTCATAGTGTCCATATCTTGTTCGAAAAGTTTTTTTACTTATATCCTCATCCTTTATTCTTACTTGATGATAATTGGATCGTAAATCCAATTTTGAAAGATCTTGGCCCCTCCTTCTTGATCGAATAGGCCATTTATCCTAGGTAAGGGGTACCTATTCTTAGTAGTCATTTTATTCAATTCTCTATAATCGATACAAAGCCTTAGAGTATCATCTTTCTTTTTCACAAAGAGGACTGGTGCCCCCCATGGTGAAACACTCGGTCTGATATACTCTTTGTCCAATAATTCCTGTAATTGTATTTTTAATTCTGTCAATTCTGGTAGACTCATTCGGTAAGGTTATTTTGAGATAGGGGTGGAACCAAGTAGTAGATCTATGGAGAAGTCTATCTCCCTCCTAGGAGGTAATTTTGGTATCTCGTCCACAAACATGTCTCTGAATTCACGTAGGACAGAAAAATCTTCTAACTCTGGCTTATCTACCTTCTTTAACAGATTCCTTACTTGGATGGCATAAACTTGACATCCCTTTCTCATACATTTCTTCTGTTGCATTGTTGAAACTTGTCTAATTGATACAGGTTTTGGTATGCCTTGGGCTGTTCTAGTAGTGCCATAATCATCTTTATAGTTAAGTGTCTTTTTATAACAATCTAGCACTTCTTTGTGCTTTTCCAACCAATCCATTCTGATAATCATATCATAAGATCCTAATGGTAGGATGTTTAGATTTGTTCTTATGTTTTAACCATCTAAGATGAACTCAAAATAAAAAATAAGTTCAACTACTTTCCTTTTTGTTCCTATTGCTAATTGTACCAGCCATGGTTTTGCGTGCTTCAGTTTCTTAAGTTTATTTGCATCTACTATATCAGGAGTAATATAACTTAACGTAGCTCCAAGGTCGATTAAAACATAAATTTGGGTGTTACTAATTTTACCCTCGATTTCTACCACAAAGGATTGGTGGTCAGCTTGCCGACCATCTATGGCTGCATTTATCCAATGCAGGCTTCTGCCCACATCTCCCACCGTCGAGGCTTCCTGCAAATTATGAACATCAGTTCTATTTGTTGAACTTAAACATGGACAATTCCTCCGTAGATGAGGTTTCCCACATTCCCAACACTTTAATGGTTCGTGGGGGTTGTCCCCAAACTTCTTCATTCCAAAATTGATCGGTTTACCGCTGCCTTGCGTATTCGGATGGTTGGAGTGAAAATATTTTCTAGAAAAGCTTTTTTCTGCATTACGATAAGGGGTTGGCTGGTATCCCTTCTTCCACTAGTTCATTTGATCTTGTTTCTTATACTTCCAGGTTGGGAAACTCTGCTCGATGTTTATATTGATCGTAACACATTCGTGCTTTCCTGAATACTTTACTCAAGGATTTGGGGTTGTCAAACTCAATTTTGTCCCTATAGGAATTCGGTAAACAACTTAAGAATCTCTTGATTTTTACCTTACCCTCCCGGATGTAAGGTACAAACCTCAATAATTCTAGGAATTTATTTATAAGGTCCTCCATTGTCATCTATCCAAATCTTAACTCATAAAACTCTTTTGTTTTCTTTTCATAGTAGCTTTCAGATAGGTACTGTTTCTTGAAATATTTCTTAAAGTTATAACATTCCATTTGTTTCTCCTTTAGGCCCTTGGCCAATTTCAGGTCTTTCCACCAAATGCTAGCCTTCCCTTTCAGATTGTATATGGCCATTCTGACCTTCATATTACTGGAATAGTTATATATATGGAACTATTTTTTGATGTCCAATAACCATGCCTCAACTTCTTCTCCTGTTCTAGATTCTCCATCAAAGGTAGCTGGTTTAATTTTCTTGAACTCTCCTTTAAGGTGGTCTACTTGTTTTCTATTTTTGTCTTTTTTTGTTTTGTCCTCAGCTGAAGGTGTACCTTCAGATGAACTGTCTCGTTTTTCTGTTTCATGTCCTGAGTTCTTGGAATCTCTCTTGTTGACTTCTTCATCGTTATTAACATCCTTTGGGATTTTCTTGGTCACTGTAATGTGCAGCAGGACTTCATTTATTTCTTGTTGTTCCTGCTGAGCTTTCATTAATTTTTCATTGTCGGCTTTGAAAACCTACAATTCAACGATGAGATTCCTCATTGTTTCCAGAAATTTAGTAGGTGAACTTTTGTCACTATTATGTCTCTGATTTTCAGGAAGTCTTTTTTCAGGATTTCCATCGATTATGATTTCCCCGTCGTCATTTACTGTTGCCATGATTAACACAAAACAGAAAGGGTTTTTTGTTTGTAACAATAAAGGTTTTTATTATCTTTATAAAAAAAGAATTATATATTAAGTAAATCAGATGGCCCTATTCAAGGTCCAAGTGTTGTAACCTGTTTCTCTGATAACATAT
>ML783111.1:95453-112230 GCA_009831015.1 Picea engelmannii
AAAAAAAAAAAAAAAAATTCTTAGGGATGTTAAAATTCCATTCTCTTCGGTCAACTTATTTCGAAGGTCTCAAGGTTATCATAAATAAATAGGTGTTGATACTATCAAATCCCATAAGGGCTATGTTTACCACTATTGTCGATACAACTACCTTCCATTGTAAGAGATTTTATTCTTTGATTATCTCAGGTTGTCTAGAAACCACATATATAATGGATACAAGGCTAAATTAGCTATATAATCTAGTTCTTCAGTTTACTAACATTTATAATGTTAGTAAAAGGGTTAAAGACCCATCCCCAGACATAAATTATAAAGTTGTAAAATGTTAAACATTAAAGGTATTCCAAACCTCTCCAAACATAACATTATCATTGATTATAACATAAGAGAACCTATACGAGAGGTATTGGGTTCCGAAAGGAACTACACCTTTCTTGTATTAAAGGTCACAAGTCTTAAATTAACGAAGGAATTTAAATTTTGTTAGCTTTCTCGAGCAATAAACTCTGTGTGAAACAAGTCGTGATTAACCTTACACTACCATTACCTGAGACTTGAAGTGGGTTGATGGTTGGCATCGTTGAAGGGTTCAACTATACCATTCCTCCTTTTCGAATGCGTTAAAGTTAACAAACCAGGTGGTCTCACCTCAACTGACAAGAAGATGGACTTATCGACTGTACTAGAAAGGCCCCTAACTAAGTCATCTCCCTCACATAGACTTGGTGTAAAGCCGATTGAGGTACTTATCAAATCTTGAGTTAAAGCCCCTGTCCAACCTAATAATGGCGATATGCCAGGGTGCCTTCTGAGGTTTATTAATCTATTACTGTGTCCAACGTAAAACTGTCCACCTCACCTTGTTCAGATGGTAAGGTACTGTTTCGTACTTCCACCATTACTCTACTTCTGCGAAGGGTTGGTAGGTGATTAGTGTTTGTCCCTCACCTGTGTCTAGGTATTTGCAAAAAGAAACTTTTTAGCACTAACCCTACGATATCTTATCTTTGTAAGTGGTTGGTAGTTTGGGTGGATGTGCCCTGGGAGGAGACTATGGAGGCGTTCATCCCTAAGGTGTTGCCTGCATAAGGTAAGCCAAAGACTCTATGTTATTTTTCCTTTGATTCTAGGACTCTTGAATGTTTAAATATGTGTTGTGGTCATCGTCTACTCCTCTTAAGTCTACTGGTTTTGATATCCTCTGGTTTGAGTTGAGGATTTATTGGTTTGTTGGTTTGTAGTAGATCCCCTATTCTATATTGGTTCTATTAATTTCCGGTTACTTTGTGATAAGTATCTTTTCTTCTATGAACCCTCATAGAAGGATCTAGATTGTAAGGGATCCCGAAGGAGACATGAGAGTCACAAGCATATGAGTTAGTTCTTCTATCTCAGAGGTAAGTTCTATGCATTTCCAATCCTCATAATGTATGTCTAATCTCGGTATAAATCGATAAGAGACTAAAAATTCTTTGTTATGTTTTCAGGATTTAAAGATTCGAAGGGTTTGTTGTCCCTCTTGTTATAAGGATGTATATAAATATGGATATATTTACAGGGAAATGACGAAGATCCCAAAATTAATAATAGGCCTCACTATATTTTATACCGCCTAGACACTTTCATCTTAATTCAAGGTGTCTTCAACATATTTACCACCGAGTAAATCCTATGGTTAAATTATTTCTTCTTTTCTACTGTGATTCGTATATCCACCACCATATCCTATGTGTATAAATGATTCATCATTATTGCCGATGTGATTGTGTAATACATCCCCTGGGTTTGTAAGGATTCGGGGATGGAAAAAATCTTCGAACTAACAACTCTTAAATCTGAGAGGAAGAACACATTCCCTCAACTTTTGTGATTATTTTGCCTGTGAAATTATTTCCATTTAGGGATTTTATTCCAAGCACTTGGCTCTAGAATTATGTATTTAGAACTGTCTATTCACATTCCTTCAACGAAAAGGGTAAATAAAATGAAGTATTCAATTTATGGTAGTTATCGTAGTGGTTCATGTTTCATACTATATGAAATTATCATTCTACTCATTTGCAGTTCTGTTCTATCAGTTGTTCTTATTCGATGAAGATTTTCTCAGCTGTAATCACTAATGATGGGCCCTTGTTTTTTCCTGTGAGGGGTACCCATCAACCTTCTTTGGTTCCATTTCCTTTTTAGACCATGGATCGATTCATTCAACGGTGCCGATGGAAAAATTTCCAAACCAATCACAAGCTAAGTAATAATTCATGTATTAAATCTTCAGTATTTAATTTCGTGGATTCTCTTTGCGCGTGATCTATTTTCTCATGATTAAATTTCACTACTTTCTAGATTTAGAAATATAATTTCATTTCTATTTAACTTTTTTTCTCTCTAAATCCCATTGCTAATTCTCGCGATCCATTTCAGGATTCAAATGTTTCGCGTTCAATGGACTCAGATTATCACCGGACCCGAAAAGGTAGTCAAGTTCCGACAACCAGACTTAAAACTTAGTCTCTAAGTTGTGTTTGCTATTGTACAGAATTTCACAGTAAGGTTTTGTCATTACCAGGCTTCCCGGGGTAGCCAATTTGCTTGTAATTTAAATCATTAATTAGAAAAAACAGAAGGGGAAGAAACCCTGTATTGGAATGAATTTCATTATCCCAAGATTTATGCTCTAGAGAGTTTAAGGACTCATTATAGGCATTTTGTCGACTCTGTACATTCTCGTTTTTTTTTAGTTTATTATGAGGAGAATAACCGTAACTCTCTTCTATATTAATATAGTTATTTTTCATGGGAACCTTTCTGTAATGATCAATAATTATCCTCTGTGTATTAGATATTCGTAGTTATAGTTATGTGCAGAAATTAATGAATATAATATTCCTAAATTCGTTTCCAGATTTATCTAAATGTTTACACAGATTGAAATCTCATTATAGATGTTGAGTACATTATAATTTCATAAATTAATATATTGTTTATGTTATTACAACATAGAACCTACACTACGCTCGAGTAACTACAGTCTTTTAATCGAATCAAATTATTTCTACTCCAATTAATCTACCAAAACTCTGTAATTCTATCTAATACATATGATAGTAAGATAATCGTCCACAATAGTAACCAGATGCAATCATTTCAATGGTACATTCATGAAAAGAGGATAGTAGAGAGACATGTCTGAATTTGTCCGCAGGAAAACAAAGGGAACAACCACGTTCCTCCCAACCGTTAGAACATGGCAGACAACACTTACCCAATTCACCCCCTAGCCTAACCATGAATCCATGAGGGAAAACTTCAAATCTCCTCTTCATCACTATCTTCCTCTATCAGTAGTCTTTTCCTTGCCTCACACCTATTAATCGGTGTTCATAACATCAAGTACACAATGGAATTTTTCCCCAGCATACTCGATAATGTCCTGCCTCCTCACATATGCTATTTATCAAAACAATCCCCTGCCTAGGTGTTTTTCCCTCTGTTGGGAATTTTCACAGATTTCTAAATCCCTGATTTTCAAGGGCTGCCAATGTCCAAATCCCTGATTTTCCACTTGTAAAAATCAGCCCTGAGGTAGTTCCAACATGTTCCCCTCTCATGGAGTCATGGTCAGCTGATTTTAACATGGTTGTTCCATTTGTCCTCCCATAGTAAATATAAAATATCATGTTTGCATACAAGTGTCATAATCAAATAGTTAGTTGGGTCAAATCAGAATCTCTGCCCAACAGTCATAATAATTAATTGCAATTTTCTAGATTCGAAATTTGGAATTGCCATAAATGGAAAAAAAATTCCAAATTCGAATTTACCAAGAACAAAATAGTTTTCTAACAATTTTTTGAATTTTGAAAAATATTTAATTTTGGGGGATGTCACAGTTGTGGTTATTGGAGTTCAAGAGGGAGGACTTTACAAATTGAAAGGGATATTTTCTCACCTACATTACAAGGCCCTACCAAATTATGGAATAGGATATTTTCTCACCTACATTACAAGGCCCTACCAACTGTCAACAAGATGGTGACGAGACTTCCAAAGATCCAGGAAAAACCAAATGACGTGTGAAAAGGTTGCAAATTAGAAGGAAAAAACGTGAAGAAATACTTTCCCAACACTGATAGTAGATCCAAAAGAGTGTTGGACATCGTTCACTCATATGTGTGTGGATCGATGTCAACAACTTCACTAAGAAGGTATGTATATTATGTGTCTTTTATTGATGATTACTCACATAAAACTTGGATCTATTTGTTGAAGGAAAAGAGTGAAGTCTTTGGAAAACTCAAAGAATTTAATAAAATGGTAGGAAACTTGACATAGAAGAATATAATGACCTTGCGATTAGATAATGGAGGAGAATTCACTTCAGAGGAATTCAAATAATATTGCAATGAAGCTAGGATTAAGAGAGAGATTTATACTCCCTACAATCCTCATAATAATGGAGTAACAGAAAGGAAGAATCAGATGATCATGGACCAAGTGAAGGTTATTATATAGGATCAAGATATACCTATTCATATGTGGGTAGAAGAAAAAAAGATCGCAGTGTATGTGCATAACATAAGTCCCCGCAAATTACTTGAAAACAAGACACTAGAGGAGATGTTTTCAGGAGAGAAGCTAGAAGTCATCCATCTAAGGATATTTGGTTGCCCCATATTTGTGCATGTCCCCAAGTAAAAGAGGATACAATTGGATCCATCTAGAAAGAATGGCATATCTATTGGTTATAGTGACACATCGAAGGCATACATGATATATATTCATGGTCACCGAAAATTTTAGATTAACTAAGATCTAACCTTCGATGAGTGTGCATATTTTAGGAAATCAAAACATGATTGTGAAAAAGAGGTTCATGAGGAGGAAAATTAAGTTACTAGAGTTCCAGAGGCAGAAGCAGTTGAACTAGAGGAAGTCATTCATGAGTATAATGACATGGAAGAACCTTAGAGGCTAGCAGAGATGGCTTCTCATAAGATAATACTAGCTTGGGAATAGGATCTCATCAGAGATGTAGAAAGATATGGTTCCCCAGAAAAATATCTCAGGGAAAGTAAGAAGACAAAACCATATTCCAACTATGTGGCATGTTTTTGTGAAATCATGGATGAAAAGCCATCCAATTATGAAGAGGCTTCAAAAAAGAGGGTATGGAAGGATGCCACGGGGGAGGAATATCAGTCCATAGTAAAGAATGGTGTCTGGGATGTGGTCGCCAGATTGAAGGAGAAATCAATAGTAATTTCTAAATGGATATACAAAATGAAACATGTAGATGATGGAAGTATTGAAAAGTATAAGGCTATATTTGTGGCTCGAGGATTCTCTCAGAAGGAGGGAATTGACTATGCAAAGACATTTTCTCCCATGGAAAGATATACCTTGATTAGGACTATACTTTCGTTGGCCAAAATAATGAAATGGAAGGTGAATTAGATGGATGTGAAGACAACCTTCTTGAATGGTGAAACAAAAGAGGAAGTATATGTGCAGCAACCACAAGGTTCGAGGTACATAATAGGGAGACACGTGTGTGTAGATTGAAGAAGGATTTATATGGATTAAAGAAGGAACCCAAAGCATTGTATGGTAGGATTGAAAATTTTTAGATGAGCTTAGGATTTACAAAGGGAAGTGAATATCCTCACCTTTACTTTAAGGTTGTGGATTATGATTCGGTAAAACTACTGATGTATGTGGATGACCTGTTTCTAACAGGTGTGGAAAACATCATCTCAGAGTGTAAGAGAAAACTGGTTGTTGAGTTTGAGATGAAATATCTTGGGATGATGAATTAATTTTTGGGTCTCGAGGTATGACAGAGACATGATGAGATATTTTTGAATCAAGGGAAGTATGCAGTGGAAATCTTGAAGAAGTTCAAGATCTTGGATTGCAAGGAAATGACTACACCTATGGTATCAAATCTGGAGTTTTTGTAGGATACAACTTGATAGACTTTGGATGTTAGTTTATATAGGTATATAGTGGGTTCGTTGATGTACTTGATGAACATGAGATAAGATATATGTTTTTCTTTAATACCTCGAGTCAGTATAAGGACTATCCGAGGTAGGTTTTTGGTCGCAGAAAAACATGTGATAAGTTACCTCAAGGGTACATTGGATTATGGTCTCAAGTATGTGACAAACCATGAGTTTGGGTTATATGGATATTCGGATTCAGATTGGTCAAACCTCAAGAAGGTTATGGTAATCTTATTGTATAAATCAACTCAAAATAAATTGTTATTTTATTGTTATCCTTACTGTAAAATTTAAAACGGCCCCTCTTAAGGTTGTGTCTTTTTGGGAGTAGGGTTATGTGTATAAATAGAGGTTGAGCTCCTCTCATTTGTATACACACACAACCCACCTTCTCTTGTGTATTTGGAGCATATAAAAGGAGGTATATCGTAGGAGCTCTTGGTTTATTGGTCTTTGGTATCTTGGTCTTGGTATATTTATGGAGATCTATAACGTGACATTTTACAGGTTGAAGGAATCTATACTGAAGAATTGGTTGATGGGTTTTCTCCCCCATGAGAGTTTCCCATGATATATCTTGTGTTATGTGATTGTTTATCTTTCAGTGATCCTATTACATGCAATTGTTATTGAATGTTAACAAGATAACTGTAACTTCTAAAATTGCAACACTTTCTTCACAATGGTATGAGCCATGGGTATCCAATCCGTTTGAAAATTTGTGCTCTTCTCCTCTCCATATAATCAATTCATCACAGATATGAACATTTTCTATGGTTCCTTGAACTCGTGTGAGATGATAAGCTTCTATCCTTGCTTGAATGGTCTTTCTTTGTCCACCCATCGATTTTTTATTAATTTGGATGGGCCTTTATTACTTTGAGCAAACCCATTAAGGAGTGGCTCATTGAGAGAGCATGCAGGCCCATGTAGGTGATATCTTTCACTAACATATTTATCCCTTAGAGATGATATTTTCCTTTCATACCTTTTTATAATTATGGCAATGATTAGGTCAAATTGCTTGAAGCACCACTGAGTTGCCTCATTATAAGGAAATAATTTTTGTCAGACATCTACAAGGTGAATACTACTCTTATGCATATTCTGGTACACTTCCAGGTTTTCATACTCTAGAAAAATGTATCCAATATTGAATATCTTGTATATATCATTTTACCTAGGGGAATGATATTCTCCGGTATAATAGGTTCTATTGGTTACTAAAACCTCTCCCTAGAGGGCATAAGTTTTAGGTGAAAAAGTTGGAGTAGAGAGCATTGTTATCCCCTTTCCTAGGGACAACTAAGGAGTTTCGCATGTGTTGTTCGGATAATCCACAGTTGGTTTCATTTAATCATTGACGTTTCGAATCCGAATCGGGATTCATCATCAGGACTAATCGTCGAATGAGAGCTAGATGATCATCGTCAATTAATATTTTAAATGCAAGACAATTTTTAATTTAAAAGTTATTAACTAATTGGCGAGGCCCACAGGTCCTAGACATGCATTACCGAGAGTCGAATGACTTGAGCATGGCCTCAGTCCCTGGAGGGTCCATCATTTCTTTAGTGAATCACATCTATCAGTAGCAACATCCATCCCAACAACCTAGTACTGAAGTAGCAATAAGTCTTTCTCCGTGAGGTAATGAGTCTGGGTATCATGGTATGTGTCACTCTAATTATTGAAGAACTTATGTATGTTGCATTGAATTATCCTTCATTTCATAATTTTTTCTTGGAAATTATGCTCTTTAACTTGTTCATACCTAGGAAGGTGACATAATTCCCTAGTAAGTCGATCTCCCTTTAGGATGAGTTACCACTAGGTGGGTCTATGAAAGGTCATCATCCATTCCGTACATACTTACCACCTTTGATCGTTATTCCTCCCATATCCCCCCCACCTTGGTTCGGGCATTGGTTTTTACACACTAGGAAGGGTTGTATCTTTCCTTGTGGGAAGAAGGGGCTAAAGGCCCACAGGGTAAAAGTAGTTGGAAAGAGTTAAAATCCAAAATGAAACCTTTGAGATGCTTCTCCCAGGGATTCCTGAGAAAGCAATAAAAACATTCTCAGTAATAAAAGGCAAACCATAAGATAAATAAAAAATGAAGGTACTAGTTTGTGGATAGGAGGTCTCATCATGAGCTGACATATTAGTACCATGGGCATCTAGAGGTATGACACTACCATCTATCTGGTCACCAAACCAGGGTAGTGGATCTTAGTGGCATATCTAAGAGAAAGTGGATCTCATCACGATCCAATCTTCTCATCTCCATGAAATGCTTGTGGGTAACACTGTCACCTCTGGTCACCAAGCCAGGAAAGTGTCCCCCAACTCTTCCATTGAAGCATGAAATAAAAAGACCAAAATAAATAAAAATAAGAATAAAAGGCATTGAATGGGATAGGAAACAATGGATTCCATGATAAGGTGCAACTCGCCCTCTACAAAGGCACCCATAGGTAAGATCTAAATTTCCCTGTTATCACTGCACCCTGTGTCCAAACACTTCCTCCACGCCACTTCACACACACTTACATGACCTAGATTGGTTCTCACCCGGGAAACACCCCAAAATTAAGGAGGATTAGCCCAATATGACATCTTGAGACCTTCTCCAAACTTGAATTATTAAACTGCATAACATATTTGAGCATTTGTCTGGGTAAAGGGGGGTTTGATGCACATGTTTGGGTAATTTTATTATTAGATGTGATTGGCATTTCTATGATCCATGTAACTTATGAACGCCTAGATGGCATACTTGTTGTTTCTACAGGACTTTGTCGAGTGGATAGGTACATATGGGGGAATGATTAGCTCAGACCTCCATGGGGATGAAATCCCAGATATGAACATTGTGACTCCAACCGGGGGCAAAGAGACACCAGAGACTTGCACTAGGAAGAAAGAATGGTGTTGCACGAGGGACACACCAGAAAACCTAGACCCAGGGGGATCTTGTCTTTCCACCTAGATGTTGACCTCTGGGAGCCCATGATGTCACCTTTGTGACCCTAGACGTCATCCACAGTCATGTTTTGTATTTATGAGGGTAGTTGTGTTCTAGTTGGAACATGTGGCAACATTCAGGGCCTTTAGAGGCCAAACATTATTCATGTGAGGCCTAAAGTTCCCCCCTAGGGGCCTAACATCACCCTAGAAGGGCATGACGCCACCCTTGAAAATGATATTAAGGTTTAATTAATTTCATTTTTTTAAAAATTGGTTTTTTGATGTAGTTTGGCTAGGTCGGCCTTTTTGTGACCGAATTTTAATTAAAGGTCATTGAAACTCTATAAATAGAGAGAAAATACTCTCATTTTTTCAACATTATTCATCACACAAGTAGTTTGGTCTGAAATTTGTGCCCTTCTTGGCAGTTATTAGCTGAAATTTTAGGCACACTTTCTGTTAGAAGTTATTGGCTGAAATTTTAGATACACTCTAGCAAAGTCATCTTTAGGGTTTGGATGTTTGAGGCGTTGAAGAGCCACCACCTATTCTATTATTCTCTTCTCCTTAGGAAAGTAAAATCATTGTGTTATTTCTTCCCAGAGAAAACTCTCACCTATAAACTCCATTACCCTATAAAGGCACTAGTCTACTCACTATAGTGATTGATTGATCAAACAATTCTCAAACTATCTTCCTTGAAACATTTACTAACTTCCACTAACCTTAAACTAGACTAATTCATTGACTAACTTGCTAATGTTTAAAAATATTGCTACAACCATCTAAAAACAACAAATTTATTTCAAAAGTAACATCAAATGCTGCTTAGACATTGCTAATTTTTCTTGTGAAAAGTAGTTATCATTCTGCCAATTCAAAGCTATATTTCCTTGTCTTTTTCAAGCAATTTCAAGGCATAGTTATTGTGGTTGTTACAAAATACTTATTTCTGTTGTAGATGATTACATTTCTGCAATTTTATATGAGCTTACTTATTTTTCATAGGTTCATGGTATTATGAAGCACTAACATCATTTGGTACTTGAAAGTTGCCACATTTTTCAATTTCTTATCTCATTCTGGGAAGGTACACCTTATTTACCTTTTCCTTCATCTCTATAAGACATGAAAAACCTTTGACTTGAGTGACTGGTGAGAGTGGGGGACTTTCTTGCATCTTTTTCCTTAGTCATCAATGCTTTCGGTCATTGGGGACGTCTCCCTTGGGGTATTCTTGGTATACTCCTAAATAGAAAGGGGTATATATTGATGATGCACATGGAATCCACATAAGATTATGGAGGACATAATGCTCCATGTTCTCCTAAATATTTTTCATTTATTTCCCAGTTAAATAGAAGTGTAATTTCTCAAAAACATGTTGTCCTGCTAATACAATCAATTTATCATCCTATCTTGTGATAGTTTGACCTACAACATTATTTTGTTGTCCATTGAGTGGTAGAGAAATAAAACAACGTTTATCACCCATTCAAAATGACCGAAAGATAGAAGTGTGAATTGAAAAAAACATCTGGGCTTCTGGTGTATTGGTATCATAGTACCCTCCCTCAGTACTTACTTACTGAGGTTCTATTCCCCCGATGCACATTAGAATTTAAAACTATTTTTTTTATCAGTAATTAGTAATTATTTCCTCAAATCATGTTCCTCGTATTATTATATTTTCTTCATGGAGAGATTCATTTCATTTCAATCTTTTTTTTTTTTTTTTTTAATTTCAGAATCTTTTTTCTTTTTTTTTTAATTAAAAGAATAGCTCACACAGTTAGCTAGGTGGATATTGAAAATTAATCTATATAGTTGCTGAGTGGTGTAGCTGTTATATATATGAATTGAGAATTGAAAATAAACGCACACAATTATTTTCAGTTGACATAGTTATCTTGATGGATATTGAAAATTAACGTACATCATTTTTTTGGGTGTAGTTGATATATATGAATAGCGAAATTAAAATCACCACACACAATTATATTGTGAATACACATGTAGATATATGGGTGGATATTGGGCATTAGATATCCATCTTGGTGGTAGTTGGTTATCACATTAGTGCCACACACTAAAGGTCGCCAATTCAAACCTAGGCTCAAATATCATCGTTTAATATGTTTTGGGGAGGGATTCTCATTGTGTTGAGAGATCAATTTTTTTCACTCTAAAAATATTTTCTCCTTGAGAGTTTTTATCTCTCTCGACACTTGATAGATCCAAGATTACGATACAATACTATTAAAGTATTAAAAAATATTAATATATTTTATAATATATATATTTTTGTAAGCTAGCCATTTGTGTTACCTTTCATGAGAAGAAATTATAGAAGAAGTTCTAGATAGTGGTGTTGAGGCTGCCATAGAAGAAACCAATCCCACCACCAGGTATAAAAGTTCCATAAAATCATACTGTGACTACTACTGAATGACCTAATTATAGAGTTTAGACTAATATAATTTATTATGGGCCTGCAAATATACACCAGAAATATATTAGAGGTTTGTTAGGCCAAAAAAAATCTACAAAAAGAAAAATATAACAGTCCATGAGAGACTATTTACTAAGAGAGTTGTAAGGGAAGGCATACCTTGATGAATCCGACAACTTGGGGTCCATTATTACCTAGATCAGGTCCTCATCTTTGCATCTGATCGAGGTGGATATTGGTTCCCACCCACATGTTCCAAATTCCAACTGCCTCATCTTGACATTTTTCAGTTCAACGTGTTTCTCTGTAATGGGGACAATTCTTTGTAATTGTGGGTTCTGCATTTACAGGGCTATCTTGAATCCCTACACAACATCCAAGTGGATATTGGTGGTCACCCACCTATTCCAACTGGCTTATCTTGGAAGTATTCATGTCAATACATTTGTTTGTACTTCCAAGGGCATTTTGTGGCTCTAAACAATGTTTTCTTGTATTTCCATAGTCAAACTATAGACAGAGTCAGATTTTGATAGCATAATGTGTATTTATTGAAAAGACCTTTCCAATGGGCTATCACGTGTCTAAAACAAATATCGTATGCAAAATTTACGACTCCAGGAAGTTAATGTACCAACTTACCCCAATGGGGCCCACATAACTTTTAACACTTCATCTCCTAGGGTTAGGTTTTTGGATTTCTAGGGTTTTGGAATTCATATTTATCATAAAAAAGGCCTTCAGAGTCTCATTTTAATCATCTTCTTTTAAATGAGCATAGTTGTTAGATATCTTCTCAGAGATAAAGATGCCACCATTTTAGCGAGTCTTGCACTTTGTATTTTTACAATCTATGTACAATTCTTTCATTAATAGAAATAATTTATTATTGTATTTCTATGTTTCTGGCAATTTTTATGTGAATTTCATTGTAATATCTCTTCATTCATTTTTTTCAAAAATAATTTGGATCATGGGTATTAGAGCAGGATTCTCTTGATTGTTTTTCAGTGCATGTCCCCGACGAGGTCCGAGTATAGCAAGTTGGGTCTCGAGCTTGTCTCTCTTGAGGAAAATCTCTCTGCCACACCCAAGAAACCCTCTATGGTGGTAGAAAATAAAAATGGTGGAGAAGAAGATTCTATTAACATGTTGCTTGAGCAATCTCTCGCACAACAAAGGGACAAAATGATGGATAATTGTTCCCCACATCCTTCAATGCCCACCGATAGCAATGGGTGCATCTTCATCAATAAACCATGTTGGAGGATCCTCTCCCTTCAAGATACAAGTTAATTTTTATATTCTCGTATTTGAAGGTCATATAGATTTGGATGTCTTGGAACAATGGTTGAATATGCTAGAAGGTTATCTTTTTGTTCACAATTTTTTTGACAGAGAAAAGATCATGTTCGCACTCCTCAAGGCTCTCCCCCATGTCAAACATTGGTGGGAAACTTACTAGGAGAAAAGTTGCATATTGGAATCTGGAATATATGGGGTCGATACCACTTGGGAAGTTTTTGTGGATGCGCTCAAGGAAAAATGATAGCATGTTGATAACTATGAAGACCAGTACATGAGATGGACCACACCACGACAAGAGAAGAGACAAATAGTGTTGGAGTTTACAAATAATTTCCATATATTTTGAACCAAGATGGGTATCAAAGACTTTGAGTGGAATCTGGTTCTGAAATACCACGGGGCTCTGCATAATTACATCCAAACAAAAATAGATTTCCTAAACATCTCATCATTGAGAGGTGCCTATCGATATGCTGCCAAAATTGAGAAAAAATTTAGGCACAAGAACAAATGGGAGCTCGAGTCTGCAAATCTGAAACAACCAAAGAATAGTAAAGAAATTCTGACAACCAATGCAAGACACAAGAAAACAAAGGTAAAGGAAAAAAAAAAAATGACACTAGGAAGTGGTGCGACTTTCACAAAATCTTCTGGAACAACAACGATGAATGTTTCTCGAAACAATAATTGGTGCCTGAGGTAAAAGAAAAGGAGCCAACCCTAATTCAAAATTTGATCCAGAAAATATTGAAAACATATAGATAATCGTTGCAGACCCTACTGCTACTATTGCAACTGGAAAAATTCAACCAGAAAAACTAGTCGATCCTAAACACGGTGAGTGCCTCTTCCATTCACAGATGTGGGTGAAGAGGACCCCATTTAATTTCATTGTTGATAGCGATATATAGAAGAACCTCATCTTAGTCGAGGTCATCAAACAGTTGGGGTTTTCAACAACACCACACCTTCATCCATACAACATTGGGTGGCTTCACCAGGGACAAGATCACCATGTTTTCCAATAGTGTCACATGTCCTATGGCATATAACCCTTCAAAGATGAGGTACTGTGTGATGTTTCCCCTCTTGATGTCTGTGATGTTTTTTTTGGCCAACCATATATGTGGAAACACCATGTTGTTTATGAGTCTCGACCTTATAGTGTCATTATTACTCTGTGGGGTCATCTCTATAGGATACCATAGGTAGTTCCAACTATTGTTCCAACAAAATAGTGCTGCAAGGTAATCTCTCATACTGAAAAATTCATCCTCTTCACAGTATGTTCAAAGGATGCATAGAAAGCCAGTACAACCACTACAACCTCAATACCTTCTATCCAACAAAAACAAATTACAGAAGAGAAAGAATATATCGTTTCTTCACCTACAATGGTGCCTACACAATTCCCCGTCAAGCCCATATACAAAAGGTTGGTGGAATAGATTCAAACCCGCCAACAACAAGTTCGTGACAACCTTCCACATACCAAGCAACACAAATTCTCCACTAGGGCACACAACTCACCAAGATTCAAATTTAGAAAATGATTTCCCCTCTTCCCCAAGTGCTCAACTCAATGGATACCATTTCTTCCTAAGGGGGGAGGATTGATCCAGGTGGATATTGGTGGCCACCCACCTGTTCCAAATTTAAACTCACTCATCTTGACAATTTTTAGTTCAACACATTTCTCTGTAATGGGGACAATTATTTGTAATTGTGGGTTCTGCACTTATGGGGATGTCTTGAATCCATACACAACATCCAGGTGGATATTGGTAGCCTCCCACCTATTCCAACTAGATTATTTTGGAATTTTTCAAGTCAATACATCTTTATGTACGTCCAGGGCTGGTTTGGGGCTCTAAATAGTGTTTTCTTGGCTTGCCAAAGTTAAACTTTAGATGGAGTCAGAGTTTGATGGCATAATGCGTAGTTCTCAAAAATACCTTTCCAACGGGAAATCATGTGCCTAAAATAGAGATTGTATGAAAACGTTATGACCCTAGGTGTAATACCCCAAGGACAATCCCTAGTTGTTTTATGAATTGTAAGCATGTTTTGTAGGCTGGAGAGCCTAGGTGTTAAATGCCAGGACCCTGTTTTGTACATGTAAATATTCATATTATTAATATAAAAACATCATTGTGTGTAGACCGACCATGAAGAAAGAGTGATGGGGGACTAAGCTCCACTAGGATCGGTAAGGGAGAGGAGGCTGAGAGGCTGGAAAGATGGGCTAAGCCTAAGGGATTAATTCCAAGAGAATAAAAATTTATTATTATTATTTCAAAGGTTGTTTAAAAGGATATGTTTTTAACCTAAGCTCCTGGGGAAGGATAGGTGACTTCCAAAAAGGAAAGGGACGTTCTTCCTAAGTGAAAGGTGTTGGCTTAGGCACATGCATACTTAAGGGGGGACGCGTGAACTCTCATAGACCCACTCACTCATGCACACATAGGGGGAAGCTCGCGCACGAAGAGGGGCGGGGGGGGTTCACGCCTAGAGTTTGGTTCACGCTTTCATCATTTTGGATATGCTATACCAGTCTATCCATCTCTCCTGAGGAGTTCAGTCACACATTGAGAAAAACTGCAACTAGCCAAATTCCCCCATTGATGAAACCGTGACCATTGTACACCTCTATAAATTTACTGAGTCATCCCTTGCCTTACCCTAATTAGATATTGTGGTTGAAAAAGCAGGTTTTCAGGCCTGTGAGAAACTATCTCTCTCCAGATGAGAGAGGTGGTTGTGGATTGAAGAAGCAGGTTTTCAGGCCTATGAGAAACTCTCTCCAGGTGAGAAAGTGTGTTGAGAAGGTGAGTTATCCTAGAAGAAGTTCCGTAGCTGCTACAGAGCTATGAGAATTCTTGTCCGACCTGTTGTGGAATCCCAAGGTAAGGGAGGTGGAGAAGTCGATGGACTATGTGACAGTGAAGGTATATACTCCTGGGGTGGGATAGGCATGTGGGGAATGAGAATCTGTGAGCAATGGGCATAAGGGACTCCTGGGAGAGAATCCTTCCTCTTAAACTATGTGACTTTCCTATTGACCTTGCCTAGCCTAGGAATCCCTTTCCTGATGGATTTTAGTCCCAGCTTGAGGGTGACCTACTGCTGAGAGTGATGAGAAGTGTGGTCTAAGGCTGGGAGGTTCATGGAAGTTCTACACACAATTTGTGGTTTTAATCTAGTTAAAAGATAAGTATCATTTCCATTCTTAATTATATATGTTATGCATGTCGATGATTCTTGAAGTGTTATCATGTATTATGTTGTATGTATGAATTACTGTTAATTTCATTTGAGTCTGTATGGTAGCAGTAACTCCGTGTTATTTGATTTAAATTCATTAGATATGGATGTTATATATATACGTTCCATGGTGGTGCTGCCTGGTCTGTTGATGGTCGGGGACGTTACAATTTGGTATCAAAGCCAGTCGTAGAAGACAAGGTATTTTGGTAGTGTTTCTCAACAGAGGTGTGTTGATGGTCGGGGACGTTACACTAGGAAGTTAATGTACTAATTAACCCCAATGGGGCCCACATGAATTTTGGCACTTCATATCCTAGGGTTAGGTTTTTGGATGTCTAGGGTTTTGGAATTCATGTTTATCATAAAAATCCTTAAGAGCCTGATTATAATCATCTTCTTGCGAATGAGCGTATCCGTCACATCTCTTCTCAAATATGAATATGCCACCATTATAGCGAGTCTTGCACTCTATATGTTTCCATTATATGTCCATTTATTTCATTAATATAAATCATACATTGTTGTATTTCTCTGTTTCTAGAAATTTTTATGTGAATTTCATTGCAATATCTCTTCTTTCATTTCATTTCGAAAATAATCTGGATCAAAATCGTTGTGATGGGTTATCCATTCCCGAATCCATAAGCCAATCCACAAGTTTCTCCATTATCTCTTGAAAAAATTTATGCTTGACATTATCTTAATGGATATCCATGATGACCTCTCGTTGTGCATCAGTTAACACCAGGTTGCGGGGGGGGGGGGGGGGGGG
>ML783111.1:127749-162144 GCA_009831015.1 Picea engelmannii
AAACTTTCTATAATATCCTACAATATTTGAATTTATTTTAAAAAAATAATAAAAATTTGAAAAAAAAAAATTTATATAAATAAATTAACCTCTAAATTTTTCTTCATAAAACCAAACAAAACTAGATTCATAATATATACACATAAATAATTTTGTACATACCAAAAATGACACCTCAAACTAACTATCTAATGACTACCTTAACAATTGACAAGGAAAAAAAATAAAAACAACCTTTATAATTACATTTCAATACCTTTAAAGTGTCAAGCAAAACCCATGAAAAAGAGGAATACAACTTGTTGCTCACCGCTCATGTCAAACCCTTACATTTCATTACCTTTAAAGTGTCAAGAGAAACCCATGAAGCCTTAAGAATACAACTTGTTCCAAACCCTTTGGAAAAAAGTACTTATACACTCTAATGAAATGAAACCTTGAGGAATACAATTTGTTCCTCACCGTTTATGCCAAACCCTTACATTTCATTACCTTTAAAGTGTCAAGCGAAACCCATGAAAATAAAACCTTAGGAATACAACTTGTTCCTCACAGTTCATGTCAAACCCTTTGGCAAAAAGTACTTATACACTCTAATGAAATGCATTGTAATTTTTAAAGTTGCTATAAGGTATGAAGCCAAATTCCAAACACAGTGTTTCACCTACTATTTTGTGGCGTTGTACTATAATCTAGTGATTGGAATTCGACCAATCACATACTTTGATTGAACAAATGTATAGTGCAACCGACATAATATGGAATTTTGAATAAAAATAAATAAACAAAATGCATGAGGGAATTGTACAAATAAAGCAACAAAATGTATACATGGATGTATTGTAAAAGGAAGATGATTTGATTTGTGGGTAAGAGTGGACGTTGGTATTAATGAATTGGAAGGGAAAAAATAACATTAATAATGTTATATATTAGGCAAATTCCATATGATAATAAAATAGAGTACAAGTAAAATTTGGAGTTAACAAATCCTATTTGAAAGACCAACACACTTCCATTAGATTATTTAAAAAAATAAAGAATAGAAATATAAATGAAGTTATAGATTCTAGTTGCAATTAATGTCTATTCATTCACATTATTTTCATAAAAAGATAACAAAACAACAAAGTATGTAAATGTGTTACAAAACAATGAAGATTTGATTATATATATTTTACATGTCTCACAAAGACATCGATTTCATTTAAAACATGGATAGTATAAATCCTATGATTCAACATAACACGCAAATTTAATGGAAATGACTGCAAAGAGAAAAGAAATGGGCAATAGATATTACAACACTATTTTAAGACATTTTTTTATGAATTGCAATAATAGAATATTATAGAATATTTATATGCAGAAAAAATACTTTGAATAGAAAAAGAAATAAAAGTTGTATATATTTTGTGTTTAGTGTATACTTTAGTTACAAATAAAAGATTGGTAGAATAAATACAACCAATTAAAAATAGACAATTTTAGTGTTGGTGTAGTAGATGTTGACATATCACTGAAATTTAGATTTCATTATAGTGAAAATTGTTGATGATTGCAACTTCATGAGACAGTCTCCAAGTCATTCTCCTCTAGTTTAAGTTGAGACGATCTATGAGACAAACCATGTGATGGGTGTGATACTCCTTTGGAATGAGTTGAGATGATGTGTGTGGTCTCTTGTCGTGCTCCTCTGGACTGATTTGAGATGACTTGAGATGGTCTCATGTTAGACTCCTATGGACTTAGTTGAGTCAATTTGAGATGGATCTCTAGATGGTACTCCTATGGACTTAGTGAAGTTGATCTGTTGAGAGTGAAATCCATGTGGATGAGCACAGGTGGACGTGTCCCTAGTGGCTGAGCACTAGAGGATGTGAGAGATCCTTGCTATATTGTCTAAGAGTAAGATGTATTTTGTAACCCTAATTTTGTAGAGGGTATAAGTCAACCCCACCATGAAAGATAACTAATATTGTGTAAAGATTAATTATATTATTCAGTTGTACAGGCCAGCCCTATATTTGTGCCAATAGACAAATCTATTGTTTTGCTAGGTATTGTATATATAAGAGAGTAGATCCCCATTGTGGATCACTCTCACACACTTCATTGTAACATTCTCTCCAGCTACTTATATAGATGAAGTGCACCCTCCTCTTATGCACATGTTTTATATGTCATATAAGCACCCTCTTGTGTGCCCTAGGGTTTATGGTGCATGGGATCTTTTCTTGATTCTATAGAAAAGGATGGTTGGGATTTTCCCTTGATTGAGAAGGGTTTTCCCAGGATAACTTCTTGTGTTCTTGTGCATGGTTATTCTTCTTGTGATCTTGGTTACTGCAACTAGTGTAACAACAATGTTTATGGTTCAAGTTCATATTAAATTGAAAGAAACTACATGTGCTTGAGATAAGAATTAAAAATTCAACATGGTATCCAAGCAGAGTTCCTGAAGAGCCATTGTACAAGCTATTTAAGCTAGTCATCACCTTCTTGTTGGAACTGGAAAAACAACCCTCTCCATTTCCTTGTCAATATAGTTTTAGCACGTTCCCCTAAAACATTGGGCTTGATTTATTCACAGTTGTGTACAATCTAGTTCAATGCACCTCCTACAACTCTCATATTGAAAATCGAAGAAATTTTTCTTTTCGTTTGTAGGGTTTCTGCAAATTTTGGTTTCGAGGGTTTCTCCAAACCCTAGAACTTTGCTAGAGTTGTTTTGAGTTTCCAAGTCTTATTGTTGGAAGTCATAAGTCCAATAAACCCCTAGATACCTCCTCTTGAAAAATTCTAGGGTTTCTAGGCTAGCCACTAGGGTTTGCGAAGAATCTGCAAGCCATGATGAACAAAATTTTGATGGAAGATAGGCTTGATGGATAAAAAAACTTCAGCTCCTGGAAATCAAGACTGCAAATCACTCTAGAAGATAATGACCTATTGAGTTTGATAAAAAAGAACCTAGCAGAATCAACTACCGATGAAGAGAAGGATGAATGTAAGGCATGTGATGTCAAAGCAAGGAAGACGATCATCTATTCAGTAAGAGATCATATACTATCTCACATATCTACCCTGAAGACAACCTATGAAATGTATGATGCATTGAAGAATATGTTTGACAGAAACAACACAAACATAGTTCTTACATTGAAACACCAACTTCAAAATATCAAGATGATGAAATATGACAACATTTCTACCTTCTTCATGAAGATTTCAGAGATCATAGATCAACTAGGTGCCATTAGAGAAATAACAATAGACAAATAAATTGTCATGATTACTCTCAATTCCATTCCAAGACATTCAAAACCATTCCTTCAAAGTATCAATGGAAGAGTAGATTTACTTGAATTTAATCATCTATGGACAGACTGTACTCAGGAGGAAACTAGAATTATAGCCAAAGGAGTGAAAGACTCCCATCATGATGAAAATAAATCCATTTCTTCTCATGCAAATAATGGAAGAATAAGTAGAATTTGTTTCAGCAAAGAATTCAAAGACAAGAAAACTTCAGTAGTTTCATGTCATGAACATAGAAAAGACATTTCATGGATTCAATGTTTCAGATGTTACAAGTAGGGACACATTGATAGATATTGTCCTACCATAAATAAAGGAAGACAACATGTCTCCACTGTCAATGTGGATTCAGAACCACCTCAGAGGAATGAAGACATAAAAGATGAAGCATTCTTCTTTATATCAACACTCTCAGGTACGGTTCCTACTGATAGTGATATTTAGTTGATTGACAGTGGTTCTTCTAGGCACATGAATGGATATAGAGAACATATTACAGATCTTGTAGAGAAAGAGTATCGTCTACATGTTATACTTGGTGATAATGCCATATATTCTGTGAAAGGAGTTGAAACTTCTTTCTTCCAAGTAGATTCTGACATACATCTTCAATTGAGGTACTATATGTACCTGGGATGAAAAGGGACCTTGTCTATGTTTCTTCCTTAGAAGATAAAGGTTGCAGTGTTACCTTATTTGAAGGAAAAGTTCTTGCATGGCATAAGAACTCACACATGGATTCTTCCCGGGTGATTGGTGTTCAAGAAAACAATTTGTACAGATTGACTATCTAACCAGTTCAGGCCTTGCTACATGATACTATCAGCTTGAGCGAGCTATGGAATAGGAGACTTGATCATTTACATTATAGATCCCTTCCCCCTATGGGGAATATGGTAATAAGAATTCCATAGATACATATCGAGCATGATGGTGTTTGTAGAGGTTGTGCTCTTGGAAAGAATGTCAAGGGATCCTTTTCTAGTAGTGACAGTAGATCCAAGGGGATATTGGAGTTGATACATTCAAATGTTTGTGGACCCATCACTATTGCTACCTTGAATGGATATTTTTATTATGTGCTCTTCATCGATGACCACTCTTGGAAGATGTGGATTTAATTCTTGAATACCAAGGGTAGATTCCTTTCGATATTTCAAGAGTTTAAAGCTCAGGTAGAGAACTTGATCAAGAGGAGGATCAAGGTGTTGAGGTCAGATAATGGAGGAGAGTACACCTCCAAGGATTTCAGTTATTTCTATGTTGAGGAAGGGATAAAGAGGGAGTACAATGTTCCTTATAACCCTCAATAGAATGGGGTTGTAGAGAGGAAGAACATAACTATTGTTGAGGCAACCAAAGCAATGATACATGATCAAAATATACCTATGATTTTGTGGGAAGAGGAATCCAGTCCTCATAACACTGTGAATAACATGACTCCCAAAGAATATTTCACCGAAGTGAAGCCTGAGGTTGGACACTCCAGGATATTTGGGTGTCCAATATACTTTCATGTGCCCAAGGAGAAGACAACCAAGGAAGACCCTTCAGGAAGAAAGGGTACATTTGTGGGGTACAATGAATCTTTGAAGGCATATTGTATATGCATCCCTGGTTAGAGACAAATCATGGTTAGGGGGATATTGGAATTGATACATTCAAATGTTTGTGGACCCATCACTATTGCTTCATTGAATGGATATTTGTACTATGTGCTCTTCATCAATGACCACTCTCAGAAGACATGGATTTAATTCTTGAATACCAAGGATAGATTCCTTTCGATATTTCAAGAGTTTAAAGCTCAGGATGAGAACCTTACCGGGAGGAGGATCAAGGTGTTGAGGTCAGATAATGGAGGAGAGTACACCTCCAAGGATTTCAGTTATTTCTATGTTGAGGAAGGGATGAAGAGGGAGTACAATGTTCCTTATAACCCTTAATAGAATGGGGTTGTAGAGAGGAAGAACATAACTATTGTTGAGAAAACCAAATAAATGATACATGATCAGAGTCTACCTATGATTTTGTGGGAAGAGGAATACATGACAATAGTGTACGTAAAGAACACGAGTCCTCATAAGATTGTGAATAACATGACTCCCAAAGAATCATTCACTGAAGTGAAGCCTAAGGTTTGACACTCCAGGATATTTGGGTGTCCAATATACTTTCATGTACCCAAGGAGAAGATAACCAAGCTAGACCCTTCAGGAAGAAAGGGTACATTTGTGGGGTATAATGAATCTTTGAAGGCATATTGTATATGCATCCCTGGTCAGAGAGAGATCGAGGTTAGCAAATATGTCACCTTTGAGGAAGAGATATCCTTAAGAATATCTATAGAATATCATATGGAGATTGATAGTGAGAAGAAGGAAGAGAAACTACCTTCTCCCCCTTCAACAGTTCAGAGGGAGACAATTACAAATCCAGTGGATCCAGTTGATGTTCCCAGAGACATTAAAGGAGGATAGAAGAGGCTTGCATGGGCTCAACAAAATATGCAGGAGGTAGAGGGACATGCATCTCCTCGTGGTACATTATGAGAGATAAATAGACCACAAATATTTTCAAGCTATGTTTCATATATGAGCCACATCATTGATACTGAGCCTTCTTGTCATGGAGAAGCAGCAGGTCAACAAGTATGGCAAGATTCCATGACTAAAGAGTATTAGTTCATCATGAAGAAGGTTGTGTGGGATATTATTCCGATATAGGAAGGGAAGTCTGTAGTCACTTTCAAGTGGATCTACAAGATCAAACATGAAATTGATGGAAGTGTCGAGAAGTACAAAGTGATATTTTTGGCTAGAAGATTCTCTCAGGTGGAGGGAATAGATTATGAGGAGACATTTGCTCCTGTTTCCCGATACACTTCCATTCATATGATTATTGCTCTTGCAACATACATGGGTTTGATACTACATCATATGAATGTGAAGACAACCTTTCTCAATGGTGATATTGAGGAAGAAGTTTACATCGAGCAACTAGATGGATTCGTGACACATGAGAAGGAGTCTCATGTATGCTGGTTGAAGAAATCCATGTATGGACTAAAGCATGCACCTCATGCTTGGTATGAGAATATTGATGGATACTTGATGAGTTTGGGATTCAAAAAGAGTGTTGTTGATCCAAACCTATAATACCAAATTGTTGGGGACGAGTGTCTGATTTTGTTCCTATATGTTGATGACTTATTCCTCACCGGTTCATAAAACCTTATTATTGAATGGAAGCATGCATTGGATTCTGAATTTGAGATGAAGGACCTTGGTATGATGCACTACTTCTTGGGACTCGAAGTGTGGTAGAGGAATGATAAGATTTTCTCGAGCCAAGGAAAATACACAATGGAGATATTAAATAAATTCGGGATGACAGACTGCAGATCCATGCCTACAAAGATGGTGATGAATTTGAACAAAATGAACGAGGATTCTTCTAATTCAGGTGAGATTGATCCACATCTTTAAAGAAAACTGATTGGATCATTGATGTATCTAGTTAACACCATACCTGATATATGCTATGTAGTGAGTGTACTCAGTCAGTTTATGAGTCGGTCAAGAAAGACACACTAGATAGCAGCAAAGAATGTGTTGAGATATTTATGAGACATAGTTGGCTATGGACAAAGATATGCCTCTGGTGTAGACATGATATTGTAGGGATATGCCAATGCAGATTGGGTAGGGAGCACAATGGATGAGAAGAGAATATTTGATTGTTGTTTTACTTTGGGATCTGCCATGGTTTCCTGGTGCAGTAGGAAACAAATTTATGTGGATTTGAGTATCAAAGAAGCAGAGTTCATTTCATTATGTGTGGCAGTATGAAAATCCCTATGGCTTTGCAAGCTCCTTGCTTAATTATTTGGACATGAGATGGATTCCACCGTTATCCATTGCGATAACCCGAGCTGTGTGAATCTCTTAGAGAATCCTATGTTTCACTATAAATAAAAAAGAAATTGAGATCAAATACCATTACATCAAAGATATGGTGTAGAGGAACAAATTACATGTGCAATTCCTTTCTACACATGATCAAGTTGCATATGTCTTCACCAAACCGATTTCCAGGATGAAGTTCTGATCAGAATTTGGACCAGGGGTCAAAATTTAGCCAAAACATGAAAGTGTTTAGAATTGCCTCAAAATGAATGGGTGCATGGCCCTAATCATCACGAACCCAACACACTTCAAATGGGGTCAAACAAACATCATATGAGTGAGATATCACGATCTATTCGATTTTCCAAACAGGCAAAACAATGTTGACTGTACATTCCACACAGGATGACGTAGCAGGGGTATGACCACTGACGTGGGAGGGGACGTGGAAAGTGATGACATGTCAATGGTGAGTTGGTAGTTTGGGCAAACGAGTGGTTGAATTAGATTCCAACACGTGGCATCCTTTTTATCAAATAGGGTGGTGCCAAGTGGCACCATGTTAAGTTTGGGTGTTTAAAAATTTATGGAGTCTGTGGGGATCGAACCTCAGACCTACCCCCACCGTGGTAGAGTCTTGGAAAATGCCGCCCAAATAGAACGCCGATGTGTATTTATTAACACATATGTTTTTAAACCTTTATTTAAATGTGTGCCATGTTATATTTGGAGTGGAGTCCGGGTTGGGGCTTAGCCCTGACCCCCGGTTTCATATATGCATGCATATGACCTTGCCTCACATGATTTTGCACGTGGCTTCAAAGATACTCAAACAGTTAACACCCACACAGCTGGACACTTGTCAAGCACTCGTTCTACTTTGTAACTAAGCCCCGAAATTGTGTTGGGACGTGGCCATATGGCCCGCCATGTGCCCAACACCTCCGTCCTTGGGGGATCAAAATCCACTAATGGTGAAACATTTTGGCACCAATCATGTGAATGCATGCATTGTTGGGTTTAGGCATGGGAAACACCCAGAAGCCAAGTTACTCACACAAAGGCGCGAATTGGTGAACCAAAGACAACAAGCTTGAAGGAAGAAAATGGAAGGAGGCCTAACTTCTTCAGTTTTTGGCCAAATGAGGTGCCGAAAAATCCCAACTAGGGGTTGTTGGATGTTCTTAATCCATTGGAACAGTTTTCAAATCCATTTGGAGACTTATTTTGTAGGTTTTTCTACCTTGAAGTTTCAGGAGCTCTAGGGAGCTTAGGGCCACCATTGATGGAGGTCATGCTCATATGAGCCCAAGTTTGTTTTCTATGACTGAATAGTCATTTTTGGTTAATTGTTATGATCTTAACACATTGGAATAGGTTTCATAGGATTTTGAAGACTTTTATAGTTGTTTTCCCCACAAGGAAGCTAAGGGAAGCTCAAGGCCACATGTAGAAGAGGTCATGCTCGGATGTGCCATGGTCCATTTTCAGAGTTCTATTAGTCATTTTTGGGGTTTTTATGTATTTTGAACCCAATGGTATAGTCAGTAAATCCATTGGATTTGAGAAGAATCTTGTAAAATAATCTTTGACAAACTAATCCCAGAGAGCCTAGTCCATTGATGGAGGCTCAAGGAGATGTAGCCCAGTTGGGGGTGAACTCCTTTATCTTCTTGTCTTTATCATGAGTTTGTTGGTTTATTTGTTGCAATTTATGTTTGTTGTGTATTTATTTAAACCACATATTTAACCTTACAAATACCTCACACATAAACATTTAAAAGAAACATAAACTTGACACATAAAACTTCTTGCACAACTAAGACATTGAGCAAGGTCCTGAAGTTTATTTTAATGGAGTAGAGGGTGCTTGCATAGCATAACAAGTCAGCCTCCTATTTTCAGATCAGGTGGTATCAGAGCATATTTTTGCTCATGTGATTGCCATTGATAGCTAGAGATTTAGCTATTGGTATTATTGTGCAAGTTTTGTGTTGAAGTTTGATATCTTCCAAGGATGGAGGAAGCTTCAAACAGTAAGAGTTCTCATAGATCTTCATTAGCCAAGTTATTCGACAAAGAGATGTTGAAGGATTTTGTAACCATGAGAGATATGGTAAAAGAGTTGTGGGAAGATAGAAAGGAGAGCATTGTCCTTCAAGAGAAGTTGATGGCCATGAAGGAGGAGAAACACTGACTTCTTGAAAAGTTGCATGATATGGAGACTCAACTCCATGAGGCAAAGGAAACCCTTACCAAGTACATGCATGAACATGAGGTATCTAATGCTAGTTTTTCTTCAAACTCCTCTCAAGATGAATGCTTTGGTGTTTTTGAAAATCACACTAGAGGAATAGGGTCCAAGTTATTGTTAAAAATGGGCTATGAAGGTAGAGGGTTAGGCAAGCATTCAAAAGTCATTGTTGAGCCTATTTTTGTTGAGGAGAAGCCCAAGTATAGGGGTCTTGGATATGAACAAAATGATGGAGCAAATTCCAAAGTTGAGGAGACAAGGGAAACAGTTCCAAGAACAACTTTTGTTGCAAGTTCAATCCCTCAAGCATGCAAAGTATGTGTTCAAGATGAATGCACATATGTAAAACAAGAGAGTTGTGACAGCCATGAGGACAAGAACATCTTTTTTGGTCTTCAAAAGAGAGCTAGTAACTCTTCAAATTTACCTCCTCAAGAAGGCGATAAAGGTGAATGTTCAAGAACTTTTGTTGCAAGTTCAATCCCTCAAGCATGCAAAACATGTGTTCAAGATGAATGCAAATGTATGAAACAAGAGAGTTGTGACAACCATGAGGACAAGAAAATTTTTGTTGGTCTTCAAAGGAGAGCTGGTAACTCTTCAAATTCACCTCCTCAAGAAGGCAATAAAGGTGAATGTTCAAGGTATATATCTGCCTATAATTCAGTTGCTTTTGATTATGTTAAGCATGGTAAATTTTCATGTAAAAATGGAAGAAAAAATCCATGTACATATTGTGGTTTGTATAACCATCATGTTTCAAGATGTTGGAAAAGATTGACCACATTCAGGAAACTTTCTAGGCAAAGGAAACTTGAAAAGAAGATGCAAAAGATTTTCACTCATTGTCAGATGAGGGGTCATCTCATTGACCAATGTTGGACATTGCATCCAACCACTCATCCACATCATGAGAAGCAACTGGATAAAGAGACTAGAAAGAATGGAAGAGGAGATTCCATCATCGATGTGATGTAAGATGATTCACAAGAAGATGATTTTCAGCAGAAAAATTCACCATTGAGTTGGCTTGGTAAGAAATGGTTGGATTTCTTCAACAAGTAAGGCTTTCATTTCTCTGTTTATAGATGCATATTTCAGCCTTATGTATACTTTTCTGTTGGAAGTATGACAAGTTGTAGCAGTTTATTATAACTTGTATGATGCGAGTTTGGATGTGAATGTGATTGTTTTGAAGGCATTCTTGTTGTTGCACAACTTTGCCAGGAGGATGCAAAATATGGGTATGATACTCACTTATTACAACCATTTAGCTTTTCATTTTCAGCTCTTATGTATCCACATGTTTTTGGGTTTATGTACTTATGTTTTTACTTGAAGGAGAGTTGAAGAGCTATGCACATGCATGCGTTTTTGTATGTGTGTAAACAGTGAAATTGGTGACAACTCATTATGAGTGACTCATGATTGTGACATGGTTTTGTGTCATGAATGTCGACTTGTCATTTTGGAATGTCGATGTTTTTCAAATGAGTCTCGACTTGTGTCGATGTTGTCTTGACGACTATGTTGTGTCGATCATGTTTTTCAACTTATGTTTAGTCGATGGTGCTTGTCGGCTTGCAAGTCGATATTGAGTGCACCAAGATGCAGGAAAATGCCACGTACTTTGATGAAGTACAAGATGTAACCGTTTCCTTGAAGAGAAAAATACTTTATTGGCATCATTTTCAGTTTTGTATAAAATTTGTTTTCAAGATTGATGGTTTTCTTGGTTTGTGGCAAGATGTCGTAGGAAACTTTTTGCAGCCATTGTGGAGCAAATTGTGTTGAAACCAAAGAATTCACAAGAGGGACTTGATTCTCAGTGGGAAGGCTACCAGTATTCCAAGCACAAAGAGAACAGTGGGTCAGCAGCAGCCAGAGGACAGTGGTTGAGGGACATAGCTAGTTGTAGTGCAAGGCATGTCAAGGTATCCAAGTGATTGTCAAAAAGACTTTTCAAGTAGAATCAGTTGATAGAAATTGGAAGAAGAAGAGTATTGAATCTCTAGGAGATAATCATCATATTGTGTGGGTCCAAAAGCCTTTCAGTGGGAAGGTGTGATCAGAATCTGGACCAGGGGTCAAAATTTAGCCCAAAAATTAAAGTGTTCAGAATTACCTCAAAATGAACAGGTGTGTAGCTCTCATTATCACGAACCCAACACACTTCAAATGGGGTAAAAAATACACCGGATGAGTGATATATCATGATCTTTTCGATTTGACAAACATGCAAAAAAATGTTGGTTGTACAGTCCATACAGGCTGACGTTGCAGGGGTACGACCGATGACGTGGTAGGTGACGTGGCAAGTCTGATGTGTCAATGTTGAGTTGGTAGTTTGGAAAAATGAGTGGTCGAATTAGATTCCAACACGTGGCATCCTTTTTGTCAAATAGGGTGGTGCCACGTGGCCCAGACATGGGCTACCACGTGGCACCATGTTAAGTTTGGAGGTTTAAATTTTTTTGGAATTCGTGGGGATCGAACCCCAAATCTCCCCCCACTGTGGTAGAGTCTTGGAAAATTCCTCCCAACTAGCACGCCCATGGGTAGTTCTTAACACATATGTATTTAAAACTTTATTTAAGTGCATGCCATGTTATATTTGGAGTGGGGTTCAGGCTAGGGCTTAACCCCAACCCCCCATTTCATATATGCGTGCATATGACCTTGCCTCACATGCTTTTGCAGATAGATTCAAAACTACTCAAATGGTTAACACCCACACAGCTAGACACTTGTCAACCGCTCGTTCCACTTTGTAACTGAGCCCCAAAATTGTGTTGGGACGTGGCCATATGCCCCCCCATGCGCCCAACACCTCCGTCCTTGGGGGCCAAAAATCTGCTAACGATACGACATTTTGGCACCAATCATGGGAATGCATGTGGTTCTGGGTTTAGGCACGAGAAAGACCTAGAATCCATGTTACTCACACATAGGTGTGAATTGGCGAACCAAAGACAACAAGCTTGAAGGAGGAAAATGGTAGGAGGCCTAACTTCTTCAGTTTTTGGCCAAATGAGGTGCCGAAAAAGCCTAGCTAGGGGTTTTTGGATGTTCTGAATCCATGGGCATAGTTTTCAAATCCATTTGGAGACTTATTTTGTAGGTTTTTCTACCTTGAATTTTTAGGAGCTCTAGGGAGCTTAGGGTCACAATTGATGAAGGTCATGCTCATATGAGCCTAAGTCTGTTTTCTGTGACTGAATAGTCATTTTTGGCTAATTGTTATGCTTTCAACACATTGGGATAGGTTTTAGAGGATTTTGAGGACTTTTACAAGTGTTTTTTCCACAAGGAATCTCGAGGAAGCTCAAGCCCACATGTAGAAGAGGTCATGCCCGGATGAGCCATGGTCCGTTTTCAGAGTTCTATTAGTCATTTTTGGGGTTTTTGTGTATTCTGAACCCAATGGTATAGTCAGTAAATCCATTGGATTTGAGAAGAATCTTGTAAAATAATCTTTGAAAAACTAATCCTAGAGAGCCTAGTACATTGATGGAGTCTCAAGGAGATGTAGCCCAGTTGAGGGTGAACTCCTTTATCATCTGGTCTTTGTTGTGAGTTTGCTGGTTTATTTTATGCTATTTATGTTTGTTGTGTATTTATTTAAACCACATATTTAACCTTACAAATACCTCACACATAAACATTTAAAAGAAGCATAAACTTGACACATAAAACTTCTTGCACAACTAAGACATTGACCAAGGTCCTGAAGTTTATTTTAATGGAGTAGAGGGTGCTTGCATAGCGTAAAAAGTCATCCCCCTATTTTCAGATCAAGTTCGACTACTTTTGTGAGAGACTTGGCATGGTGGATAATGCCTCCCCAGCTGAGAGGGAGTGTTGATGATTGCACCTTCATGAAACATTCTCCAGGTCGTTCTCCTATAAACTGATATGAGATGATCTATGAGAGAGTCCATATGATGGGTGTGTCATACTCCTCTATACTGAGTTGAGATGACATGTGTGGTATCTTGTCATGCTCCTCTGGACTGATTTAAGATGACTTGATATGGTCTCCTATCAGAATCCTATGTACTTAGTTGATTCGACTTGAGATGGTTGTCTAGATGGTACTCCTATGGACTTAGTTGAGTTGATATGTTGATAATGACGTCCCTGTGGCTGAGCACAAGTGGACGCGTCCCTAATGGATGAGCACTAGAGGACGTGATATATCCTTGTTATATTGTTTAAGAGTAATATTTATTGTGTAATCCTAATTGTGTAAATGGTACAAGTCATCCCCACCATGTAAAGATAATTAATGTTGTGTGAAGATTAATTATATTGTGTAAAGATTAATCGTGTAAATATTAATTATAGAAACACATATTTTTGTGCTAGGTATTGTATATATAAGAAAGTATATCCCCATTATGGATCACTCTCGCACACTTCATTGTAACACTCTCTCAAGCTACTTGTACGGTTGAAGTGCACACTGCTCTTATGTAGACGTTTTCTAGGTCATAGAAGAAGCCTCTTGTGTGCCCTATATAAAAGGATCGTCTCCTGACTCTATAGCAAAGGATTGATGTTTTTTTCCCTTGATTGAGAAGGGTTTTCCGAGGATAACTTCTTGTGTTCTTGTGCATGGTTATTCTTCTTGTGATCTTGGTTGCTGCAACTAGTGTAGCAACATTGTCTATGGTTCAAGTTCATACTAAATTGAAATAAACTAAATGTGTTTGAGCTAAGCATTAAAAATTCAACAAAATATGATTTTTGAAAGTTATATTAGTCTATAAGAAAATTCAAACTTGCAAATTACAATTACTTAGAAAAACAAAGAGATAAGGAAGAGAAGCATCATTCTACTTGCAATTGTATGTCAATGTAGTGGGGCAATAAGAACTTTCATGAGTCTTGTAGGTAAGAATAAAATTATCAACTAATACTATAAATGATCCTTGTAAGAAGAATTATTGCATCTAATTCAACATTTGGGTAATGTTGTCCTGGTATTGATAAGAAAATGTTTCTATGAGTTTCAAAAAGGTTGTTGCAACAACAAATTGAACTACATGCAATTGATCTTTGTTTTCTATTTTTCAAGTGTGCATTCCAAGATATGGTTTTTCTTGGACATGTAAAAAAACAAATCTTTTGAAAACATTAAGTAGGCTACGTGTATAAATATTATCTTGGCCACAATTGACTTCACAAAAACATTTATCATGGGGTGTGATGCTTCATGGAATATAATTGGTGCATGTTTAATAGAAGAAGGAAGACTTCTTTCCTTTGAAAGAAACTAACTAAAAGTTAAGAACTTACTCAAACCTATTTATGAAAAGGAAATTTTCAACATATTACATGAAGTTAAGAAATGACACCCTTACCTTATAAGAAGAATTTTCAAGGTAAAAAAATATCATCATAATTTGAAGTACTTTTCAAAAACATTATTATATTTAGTAGAGAAATAGAAATGGGTTATATAGATCCTAGCTTATGGATTTTAAATTATCTACAAAAAGGGGAAACTGTCATTTTTAGAGTGTTTCGATGCCAATTTGTTTTTTTTGTAGCTTCTAGATCCATCGTATCAAAAGTCCTAGTGAGCTAGGCCTTTAACCTGCTCATATCAACCATGCATTTTCTTGCTACAAGTATATAATCAACATATAACACCAATATAATAAATATATATCATTTTATGAAATTTTCAAGTAAACACAATGGTCATACTCACTTCTTGTAAAATGTTGTCTCAAGAAGAAGGAATTAAACTTCTTGTTGGGCCACCAGGAAGTGAACCCCACTTCCTTGGCCACTCATGATGAGGGGTTGCTCCTTAATAAAATATTAGTTAGTGTTGCAGTTAGTTTTAGTTTTTTCTATGGTATAAAGGTTGGTTTTTCTTCATATGTGATATGATCGAGATATTATTACAATGATAAGTGTTGCATATATAGGGAACATATGTTTACCATCCATGAAAGGATGCGTCCCTTTAATAATCAATAACTATTTATTATTATCATTTACTTATTATATATGATAGTTAATAATCAATAATTATATTATTAATTATTATTCTAAGAGAATGTCTTCCCTATGTTTTCCAAACATCAACACTCCCTCTCAACGAGGGAGACATTCTGCAACAAGACAAGCTTGTCTTTGAAGTATACAAACTTCACCCTAGACTCATGACACTTGTCTGTTAGTCTTGGGAGACATCTCTCTCCCACCTGAAGCAAGGAGAAACTCCTTCTACGGATCTCCCTCCAAGACAATTAAATATCTCTAAGATTAGGCTCACTTTGGGTCTACATGTAATACCATATAGAATTTTGAGTCTTTATCATTCCTTTTCAAATCACCACGACTAGGACAAATTCCACACCAAGATCTTTCACCACAGGTACACACCTCTGAGTGAATGTTGGCGTAATGCTAACTAACACATGGAAAACACTTAAAGTACCTTGAGTTCATATTATTCCTTGTCATGATCAAGGAAGGAATACGTCTGGGCCCATCTACCACAAGTGAATCTTTATGAGAAATGTATCCTATCTCCCTTGGTTTGCAATCCAATCTAGGAGAAGTTTCGCCCGATGTTGAAACATCAATGCTCCCTCTTAGCTAGGGAGGTATCTTTCCATAGTAGTACACAACTATTGTCCAAAGACACACAGTCTCCGCCAGTGGTACACAACCACCATAGTAGAAAATGATTTCTCACACATGGCACTCCTATGTGGAATTGTAGAGGCTACTCCCTTTAAGAACACTTAGGGTCAACTCCCCATAGTGTGAGACGTCAAGGGTCAAATCCCTTGACATGTCCTCATTTTCTATCCACATGGGACGATGGGATATAAGCCCAAATGCACTTATCCCTTCTCTAATAAGTGTTCCACTTATCCCTTCTCGAATAATTGTCCTCACTAATCAACTCAAATCAATTCAAAGAGGAGTACTATCTGTAGAAAGTTTGTCACACATCGCACTCCATGTGGAATTCTAGAGTCTACACCCTCTAGAAACACCAGGGTCAACTCCAATAGTGTATGACATCAATGGTAAACTCCCTTGACATGTCCTCATGTTCTCTCCACATGGGACGTTGGGATATTAGCCCAAACTCACTTATCCCTTCTCGGATAAGTGCCCCACATATCCCTTCTCAGATAAGTGTCATCGTAGATCAACTCAACTCAGTCACAGAGGAGTATGATATAGAGAATGTCTCAGGAAGTTGCAAACATCAACACTCCCTCTTAGCGAGGGACACATTCTTTACCATGCCAAGTCTGTCATGGAAGTACTTGAATTTCGTCCTGGTTTGGTAAGAACATTAACAACCTTCTCATTTGTAGGAAGGTACTGCAAAAATACTTACTTCCTCTACACCATGTATAATATTTAACGATACATGATCTCAATGTGGTTTGACTTGTCATGAAACACTATATTATTAGAGATATTCACACAAATTTTGTTACCATAATGAATAATGGTGGAATCCATCACATGTTCGGATAAATCTGAAAGGATCTTTTGAATCCACACTACTTCACAGATTGTCATACTTAATGAAATGTACTTTGCTTCTGTTTTTTTCAAAGGCAGATAAGTTCATTTTCTAGTACACCAAGAAACCATGGAATATCCCAAAGTGAAGCAACACCTGAAGGTGCTCTTTCTGTCCAATGCACTCCCTGCCCAATCATAGTCAATATATTCCTGTGATACCATATCAATACTGGAAGTATATCTCAGACCATGTCCAGTTTTTCCTTCCAAGTATCTCAACACATGCTTTGCAACAATCTAGTGTGTCTATCTCAGCTAACTTATAAAGCGGCTAAGTGCACTCACTACATAGAAAATATTTGGTCTCGTGTTAACCAGATACATCAATTATCCAATCAGTTGTCTGTACAGATTTAGATCAATTTCATTTGAATCAGAAGAAGACACACTTAGTTTCTTCAAAATCATCATCATTGGTGTATCCACAAGCTTCAAGTTCAATATCTCAAACTTCTTCAATTTCTCAACTGTGTACTTCCCCTGAATTAGGAAGATATCATCAGTTCTCTTCTACACCTCTAGTCCCAAGAAGTAATGCATCATACAAAGGTCCTTCATCTCAAACTTAGAGGCTAATGCATACTTGCACTCAACAATAAGGCTCTCTGTATCGATGAGGAATACATCATCAATGTAGAGGACCAAAGTGAGGCACTCACCATTAACAATCTTGTAGTATAATATGGGATCGACAACTCTTTTGTCGAAGCCCAAAAAATCTTCAGGTGTCCATAAATCCTTTCATACCAAGCTCGAGGTGGTTTCTTTATTCCGTACAAGGCCATATTCAACCTACACACATGAGAATCCTTCTCATGTATCACAAAACCTTATGGTTTCTCGATGTATACTTCTTCCTCAATCCGTCCATTGAGAAAGTTTGTCTTTACATCCATCTGATTTAATCTCCAACCCATGGATGCTATAGGGGAAATAATCATTCGAATAGAATTGTATCAAGAAACAGGAAAACATGTCTTCTCATAATCTATTCCCTCCATTTGAGAGAATCCTCTAGCAACAAATCTCATTTTGTGCCTCTCGATGATCCCGCCAACTATATTTTTGATCTTGTATATCCATTTGGAATTCAATGCAAACTTCCCCTCAGGTCTTAGAACAATATCCCACACATCATTCTTTATGATGGATTGATACTCCTCCATCATGGCATATATCTATACTAGATGGCTAGATGCATCCTCATAACAAGAAGGATCAGAATTAATGATGTGGCTCATAGCTACAACTTAGCATGAATATATTTGAGGTATCTTTCTCTCTCGGAAGGTACCATGAGGAGATGCATGTCCTTCATCCTCCTACAGATTATGACGAGCCCATGCAAGTATCTTCCAACTTACTGCAATATCTATGGAAACATTAACTGAAGCTATATGAGCAATGGGATCAATTGGATTAATTTGATCAATCTCCATGTGAGATCCTCTAGATATATTTAAAGGATACCTCCTCCTCAAAGGTAACATCTCTTCTCACCTCAATCTGTCTATGACCAGGGATGTAGATCGATATTCCTTCAAAGACTCATTGTACCCAACAAATGTACCCTTTTTGCCTGAAGGGTCTATATTGATCCTTTTCTCCTTGGGAAAATAAATGTATATTTGACACCCAAATATCCTGAAGTGTCCAACCTCAGGCTTCACTCATGAACTGTGTCCATACTAGACATCTCATCGTTCCCTCGTGGAACCAATGTCTAAGACATATTGAGGTTCCCTCATGGAACTAATGTATCACAAGACAGATCGAGGTTTCCTTGTGAAACCAATGTATTGGTTCCTTCATCTGACCATCTAAGGCACATCAATATGAAGTCCACATTCCCCCCTATTAGTCCACAGAGGACCGTTTAGGGAGAATGTCTCACGTTGTTTCCCCAAACATCAACAAGACACATTGAGATTCCATATCCTGGGAGAACCCTCTTTACCTTGTTGAAATTAGTTGCAATTCGATGTGTTGTAACCTATAAACCATAGCATGGGAACATCTTATATTCATTCATTCGATCCTATGTCTTTTACAACAATGAACTCACATGGCTTCTATGATCATTGCATACCAACCTTGCATGCTAGAGAAGGTCAATTCACTTCTTACACAACTCAAACAAGAATGTAGAGCTATAGGGGTAATGCCAAAAACTCACTCCTTTGATACACACATTCTGAATGTATGCCCAAGTCACTCAAACAAAAAATGTATAAATGTCACATCTACAGTCAAGACTTCATCCCACCAATCACAAGGTGTGTCTAGCATCTTTTTCCCATCTGAAGGCAAAAGGAAATAAAGGAAACATGGATAGTCACCACTTCGTCCAAAAAATCAAGCATGAGTGTCTAGCATCTATCTGTTTTCATCAAACTATCTGTGCCTATGATGGTAGCATATTGTTGATGGGAAAATTTAACATGTCGTCAATTGGAAGAATAGATCTAGATCGGGGTTGTCTAATTAACCCAAGCCATTTGGTGTAATATATTCTGATGGGTTTAATGGATCCATTAGCCAACTAAAGTCCTAAAACAAAGAAAACAAAAAAACTACTTAATGCTAAAACTCTAATAATATATATACTTTAATCTAATTATTTACAAATATATTAATAAAAAAGGTAAATATGAACATGTCATTTATGAACAAAATAATTATAGGTTGCAAGTTTTAATAAATATAGGTTGCAAGTTCTCAAAAGTAGATAAAGAAAGCACATATTTTTGTATTTTCTGTTTTGTAATCACATATCTAAAAATCATAAATAAAACATGATTTGAAACAAAGATAGAGTGATGATCAAAGTAGATCTAGATTTGTCCTGTTTCGCTAGTACATAAAATGACAAAAATTAGAAACAAACAAATCTAACCTGTTACTAGTTTCTCAATGTGTCTATACCTTTGTACGATCCACAACTTCAGTTGTCTCACATGTGAAAGAAATCTGTATCAGGCTTGTACTAATGTCTCCTGAATAAATTCAAGATGTTTATTTATAACTAGGATATAAGAACAGAATAGTAGACACGTATGATCCAGGGATCTTATAACACATCCTGAAACCAATGAAAAGCCATGGTGAGGAGGCGCTGGAAATCTAAACCTCTATTCACAATGGCAACACTCAAACCAAGTTCTCCCGCCAAAGACACAACAAACAAGTTGAGCGCATATACAGAACTCCACAAGCCATATTTCTTTGCCAATTATCAAATACACAGGTTAGCAATGCATCCTAACTCAAGCCACGACATCAGGTTAAATCCCAGTGCACAAGTGCCAATCGCCAAGCTAAGCCACCACAGAGGAGGGGACTAAGTCCCATGCGCTACACAACACAAAGCCCTTCACCAAGTGCTAAGCACACAATACCATTCTAGAACCTACCCATATCGAAAACTTCCTTTGAATGCAACTGCAACCCTTCGCTGTGCATCCAAGACCAAGCGCCCAAGACCAAATGCCATGGCCTAGGGTAGCCTATAGGCTGTAAATACAAAAAAAAAATAATAACACCAAAATAAAAATAAAAACGAATAGAAAAAAAAATTACCACAGGTTAGCCGCACATTACAGCACGCAAGTCAAAGGACAAGCGCCCAAGCGCCAAGCCCATAAGGGAGATTGTGTGCTCTACGCCTCACAGATAAACACACAACACAAAACAACACACATAATACAATCCAACAATCAACGCCAGAAATCAAACACCTGACAAACGAGGAGGAGAAGCCATGAGAGAAAGCCATGGCGACCGACTGGGTAACCAGAGACCTCACAAGAAGAAATGAAGAGGAAAAGAGGAATTAGTGTTACGACATATAGGGTTAGGTTTAGGTCAGGATGGAATTGGAGGAACAAGGGTGAGGCACGTGGGCTTCATGTGTGCCCGCCCTTTGTTATTTTAAAAAAAAATTGTTGTTTTTAAATTATTTGTTTAAATTATATATGTTTTATTTTAGTTATTTTTTATTATTATTGATCATCGTAAATTATTTATATATATTGTTTGTCAATTCATTTATTATTTATTTATTTATTATTTTTTTTATAAGGATAAATAAAAAAAATAAAAAAATGTTAATAAATAAAGTTATAAAAAAAAAAAATTGAAATGTTTTGGAGTTTATGGGTTTTGAACCCACGACCATCCACTGCCTAAGACTTAAGAAACAAACAAACACCAACGTGCCATATATGAGTCTTTACAAATAAATTCTTATACACAAATAAATTAATGGTAGTAGAGTACTATCCCAAAGTATAATCTCCAATTATCCATGTTAACCAAACACTGAGTTTCATGCCCTCAACCACTGAGCCAAGCGCCAAGTCTCTCCATTCCATTCCACTAGTCAAAGCCAAAAAATAAGATTCAATGCATCTCCTCAGGCTCACTACATCATATGACCACAAGTCCAGAACAATACATAACCATGGCACACAAGTGCTAGGCTCCAATTCCCGAAAACCACTCTACAATCCTCAAGACTCGCACTTGCAGCCACCAATAAACACAATTCAACACATATGTACAATGCGCCAATGAAATCCCACGAGTCAAGCATTGAAGGATAGACTTAGGCTCATTTCATCAACATTAGGTTGGAAGTCACCTTAATTAGTTGTAAATGCAAAGTATAAGGACTTAGACAAAGACAAGCGGGGGGTGGGCCTCGTGCGCACTAGGTAGGTAAGTTAGAGAATCAACGAGTATGGTGCAAGCTAGCATAGCTACCGGGAGAGGGAATAAATAGTTTTCTTAGGTGAAGACATCAAGCTTAGACACTTAATCCTAACATATCCAATCCCCTAAAGAGAGTAACTTATGTTTATAGACAAGTAAAAGAAACTTACGCCTAACCTTGTTTTCTAGTTAAGTTGCGCAATGAGAAATGACCTTGAACTCACCCTGACAACTTTGGTTGATACAGGTTAAATAATACAGGATGGTTAGGACTCGAGGAAATTGAGGTAGAGTAGCATCATCACAGGCACCACCAACACTGGCAACGCCCCCACCACCATCGCCGAAACTATCTCTCATACTGCGCTTTTTGGAGGCCATAAATGAGACTTTAAAGGGACAACAACCAGTAGGGACCGAAGTGGAACCCCCACCATATAGAATGGGTAATCCATAAGCATCAAGGGATTCATAGGGAGGACGTCCACTTGAAGAAATCACTCGATAACTGCAAAAGATCAAACTTCTGGAGTTTGTCGGGGGTCGCGCTAGTGAACGCACAAAAGCATGGTTGGAAGGCATGACAAAGTGTTTTTCCTTAAGGGACTATGCGTCCACCTCAAAGGAGAAGATATAAAATTTTCATTTAAGAGACAACGCCTTGAACTGGTGCAGCAACCTGGAAAGGTAACTGCATCTTACCCCAGACACTGTATCTTGGGAACTTTTTGAGGAGAGCTTCCGAAGGAAATATCTACCAGCTTACTATGAGGAATAACAGGTAGAAGCATTTCATGCTCTAGTACAGGGAAATAGGACGTACAAGAATATGAGATTAGGTTTATGGAATTGGTCAAGTATGTTTCTTATATGGATAATGACCAATGGCAGGTGGAACGCTTTGTCTATGGGTTGAACCCTAAGATCAGAGCTATGGTGCGGATGTGGAAACCGTCTTCAGTAGCGGAAGCTGTGGAAAATGTGCATTATGCGAAGGAAGACATGAAATTAATCAGAGGTATGATTTCGACCTTTTTGCATCATCCTGGATTCATAGGGAAGGCCCCTAGGACATTTCCCAGGGGAGGGGGCTCAAGGCCACCTCCATATGGTAACAGAGTCACGCCAAGTACAATAGCCATAGGGATTTCAATGGTAGCGAGTGCAACATCTTGTTCATCACCAACGACGCAGACAGGTCCACGACCATCTTAGGGAACAACTAGTAGGGGAAGGGGTTCCATGGGAAAGAAATCATTTTAGAGGAAGTCACATAACAGTGCGCAGGTTCAATCCCGTGTTATCTATTGGGGATGTGGAGGACCCCATTACCAATGTGACTACCCAGAGTTACAATCAGGATTCATGCATAGAGAAGGAAAGGCCCTGATGGGAAGAGCAAGTAACAACCACCAGATTTATGCAACGGTTAATAATCGCCAGGCTGAACATCAATCCACAGTGGTGGAGTCATTAGGTATGCTAAATCATATCAATGTTAAGGTTTTATTTGATTCTGGTGCGACAGATAGTTTCATTTCACCATCTGCATTAGAAAAGAGTGGGTTGGCAGCCTACGAGCATGATGACTTTAAACAAGTGGAGATGGCTTCGGGGGAAAAACAAGTGGTAGGACCTAGTGTTGATAATTGTATAGTAGACCTGGGAGTGTGTACTACCAGGTTGAAGGTATACGTCACTACTCTTGGGGTGTATGACCTAATCATTGGAATGGATTGGTTAGAAGCTCATCGAGCTTTGGTAGATTGTTTCGCAAAAAGGGTGCTTTCTATCGATGATGAAGGAAGACCAGTAGAGATCAAGGGGGTACGAAGGAAGGTGTCATTACACTTTATCTCAACTATGAAGGTTAAGTGATGCTTAAGGCAAGGGTGTCGACTATATGTAGTGGAAGCAGTGAATGAATGGAAGGGACCATCATTGGATTAGTACCCGATATTGTTAGAATTTAAGGATGTTTTATTGAACGAGTTACCAGGGTTACCTACTGAGAGGGAAATTGATTTTACTATTGAGCTAAAAATTGGTACAGAACCAATTTCTAAATCTCCGTATTGGATGACAGTGCCAGAACTTTGTGAGTTGCAAATGCAGTTGAAAGAGTTACTAGACTTAGGGATAATAAGGCCCAGTGTCTCACCTTGGGGTGCACCAGTAATTTTTGTAAAGAAGAAGGATGGTTCCTTACAATTATGTATAGACTATAGGGACTTTAACTGTGCTACAGTGAAAAATTGGTACCCAATGTCGTGAATAGATGACCTCTTTGATCAGATTGATTTGCGATCAGGGTATCACCAGTTAAGGATTAAGGAAGGCGATATTCCTAAAACCACCTTTCAAACTCGGTTTGGACATTACGAGTTTGTCGTAGTACCTTTTGGATTGACCAATGCACCAACAGTATTCATGAGCCTCATGAATGACGTATTTTGGAAGTACTTAGACCATTTTGTACAAGTCTTTCTAGATGACATCCTCATCTATTCCAAGAACGAAAGAGAACATGAGGAACACTTGTGAGTGGTGTTGTCCTGCCTTAGAGAAAACAAATTTTATGGTAAGTTGTTGAAGTGTTCCTTCTTTCAGAAAGAGATCCACTATTTAGGTCATATCATTTTCAGCAAAGGAATCTCTGTGGACCCAGAAAAGGTAAATGCTATTATGGAGTGGCCAGTGCCGAAAAATGCCCATGAGGTGAGAAGCTTCATGGGGCTAGCAGGTTATTATTGGAGATTTGTGGAAGGATTCTCTAAAATAGCGAAACCCATCACCACTTTGCAGCATAAGGGGGTCAGGTATGAATGGAAAAAATAATTTAATAGTGCATTCATTGAACATAAGAGGTTACTAACTAGTGCGCCAATTCTACAAGTGTCAGATATGGAAAAGGACTTCACAGTCTGCACGGATGCCTCGAAGCAGGTTTTGGGGGCCATGCTAATGCAGGATGGAGGAGTGATAGCTTATACATCAAGGAAGTTGAAGAAACACGAAGAGCTATACATGACTCATGATTTAGAGTTGGCAACTGTAATGCTAGCTCTGAAACTTTGGAGGCACTACCTTGTGGGGTGAAACTTTGAGCTCAAAATGGACCATCAAAGTTTAAAAACTCTCTTCACTCAAAGAGATCTAAATGTCAGGCAAAGGAAATAGAGTGAGTTTATGAGTGAGTATGATTTTGGTATTTCATACATCAAGGGGAAGGAAAATGTGGTTGTAGATGCCTTGAGTAGGAGACCACGTGTCTTCTCCTTGATACCCTTAACAGTCAATCTGAGGGAACGCGTGTTGATGCAACTCCAAGGAGATAGTTGGTATTTAAAGGTTAATTCAAACCTCTAGAGTTGGAGGTAGTTAGATCCAAAGTATGAAGGATATAGTCTGGAAATAGACAGACAATTGAGATATCAAGGAAGGATGTACATCCCTAAAAATGGGGATATTCGAAGCATCATACTGAAGGAAGCCCATAGAGAACTTTATTTTGTGCATCTGAGTGTGAAGAAGATGTACGCAGACATGAGGAAGCTCTTCTTCTGTGTAGGCATGAAGTGCGATGTAGTCCATTTCGTTTCCAAGCCCCTAGAGTGTCAACAAGTGAAAGCTGACCACCATCACCCGACATGCCTCCTACAACCACATGATGTTCCTATGTCCAAGTGGGAAGTCATCTCTATGGATTTTGTTGTGGGGTTGTCGCTCACATATCATAGACACAATGCCATTCTTGTGATAGTGGATAAGTTAACCAAGAGTGCTCATTTCATTCCAGTAAGAGACACTTATGATATCACTGATGTGGCACGTGTGTTTATAAATGAGGTTATCCATTTGCACGGGATACCTAAGAAAATCATTTCAGATAGGGACTCCAGATTCACTTCTAGGTTTTGGACAAGTTTGCAGTCAGCGTTGGGGACTCAATTGAACTTAAGCACAACTTATCATCCTGAAACAGATGGGAAAACTAAGAGAGTAAATCAAGTCATGGAAGACATGCCTAGGATGTATGTCATGGATAATCAAAACCATTGGGAGAAGTACCTACCTTTGGTAGAGTTTGCCTACAATAATAGTTTTCGTAGCTCCATTGGAATTCCACCCTACGAAGCTCTGTATGGAAGACCATGCAGAACAACGTTGAGTTGGGATAGACTAGAAGACCAAGTAACAGTTGGGACAAAATTAATTCAAGAGATGGAGGAACATGTGATGCAGATTAGATAGAGACTAAACGAAGCACAAGATAGGCATAAAAGTTATGTGGATGCACACAGGACGAACCAAAGTTATGAAGTGGGAGACTAGGTTTTCATTCATATTAGGCCTACTAAGAGTACCATACGGTTCGGGAAGGGGACAAAGTTGTCACCTCGATTTATAGGACCATTCAGAGTCCAAGATAAAATTGGACCCATTGCCTATCGTCTCGTACTGCCACCCCACTTGCATAAAACTCATAATGTTTTTCATGTATTTGTCTTATGTCATTATGTTGTTGATGAATCACATAAACTAAATTGGAAGGAATTGCAGGTATCGGACGTGGGAACCCTCATGGTAGAACCATTATGCATATTGGACCGTAGAGTCCAATAGCTCAGGAACCATCTGGTAGACCAAGTTAAGGTCCAATGGGACAAGTATAGTCTAGGATCTACTACTTGGGAAGACACCGAGACATTACGACGACACTATCTCTCACTTTTTTTGACCACCTTGAGAATATCTTTCTCAAAGGTTGGTTGTATGTAACATCACCTTTTGACTTAGACAATCAGGATTACCTGAGGCCTACTTATATTATTTTCTATTCACGGTGAAACTATTAAATGACACACTTAAACTTTTAATACGTATGAACCGTTATGAATATTATATGTATCTGAATAATGATGGATATGATGTGATATATTGTGAGAATGTAAATTTTATGAATGTTTAAATGTTATTGATGATGATTGTAATGATACCAATCCATTATGCAAGGATCATCACTATTTTGGTGTCTTTTTAAAACTTTTTCTGAGTGAGGTATTTCGTCAAACACTTTGCTGATCTACCCTTTAGATGTGTTTATATGTGTGTATGCAGCAAATAACAGAAAGAGATAACCATGGAACATACCTCAACCATATGCAATAAGATAGACAATCCAAAACATCTCAATTCTTCTTTATTCATAAAATAGAGAAACCTGCTACAATGAAGATGTCGATCTGGAATGCTCAACAGATGACCAAGAAGATAAACAATATATAAGAGATGCTACAAAATGCTCCCGCTAATACAAAATAATGCCTCCAAAGGCTGAAGAAGAAATGAAGATCAATACAAGCAGATCTGAATGCAAAACTCTCCAGCTGAAGAATGCCACGCTCCAATAGAAGGCTGAAACCCTCAATAACTCGGCCCTGATGCCAAAAGTGTCCAATCACCCTAATAAATATGTGAACTGATAGATCGGGTGATGGTAGGAATAACCCAGGTGCCTGAATCTCCAAGATCCCTCTCAATCTCCGTAGATCTGAGTTTCCCACTAAATGGGGTGCCCCACTGGATGGCTGAAACCCTAGATGGTTCAGCCCTGATGAAGGTGGCCTCCAAATGATCTGAAACTCTCCAAGAATATAGATCGGGCGATGGTAAGAATAACCCAGGTGCCTGAATCTCCAAGCTCCCTCTCAATCTCCGTAGATCTAAATTTCCCATTGAATGGGGCGCCCCACTGGATGACTGAAACCCTAGCTGGTTCGGCCCTGATGAAGGAGGCCTCCAAATTCTCTAAAACTCTCCAAGAATATAGATCGGGCTATGAGAATCCCGTGGGATAAGTTTTGGACTCAGATCTCAAGTGGATCTCCCTAAATCTGAGTTTTACTAAATCACAGGACGAATGGGTGCACCCTCTCTCTATCTACACATGACACTGATGTAGAATCCTCCTGCAACTAAGTAGATATGGAACTAGAATGGTGTGGGAGAGTATTGAATCTCTGAGACCAAGCTTGGAACAAGATAGGTGGAATCTTTCACCACCGAATCGTCCTCTAGGGTTTGTTATGTCAAAACCCTCAAAACCCCCAATATTGGGCTCACTAGCTAGAAGCCAGAAATCAAAATAAGATCATACCTGAATCCATGAGAAGAGGCCCTTGCCTTTCATTTATACTTTTTGGCTCACCTTGTCCCTCCAAAGTGAATTTCATTTTATTAATATTTAATTAATTAATTAAATCACTTTAATTAATTAATTAACCTTTTTACCTTTGAAAAGATCCTTATCTCTCCTTGTGGCTTCCCTGGCCACTAAAAGTCACTTCTATCCATTCCATCATGTAGTGTTGCTCCTCCTAATTCCAATGAGCTATTACACTGAGAGGTTCCTCCAAGTAATGTGCCCAAAATGACCTCTTCAGTGAATTCCATTGACTTATAGCTCAAAATAGTCAAAATCATGGAAATCGTCGGAATGCAACGAAACCAAAGCCAGTCTGTGCAGAATGGCTCATAATGATGGAATATGATCATCAATGCAATATGGACCCCACAATGTCTCTCAAATACCCTTGTACTCGCTCTAGCACTCATCTGGCTACTCTGGTCATCATAAATCTCTGCCGTGTGATGATGTCCCAAAGTGGGGACATTACAATGATGGATATAATGCATTCTACTATGTGAATGTAAATTTTATGAATGTTTAAGTGTTATTGATGGTGATGGATATGATGTGACATATTGTGTGAATGTGAATCCTCTGAAGGTTTAAATGCTAGTAGAATGATGTTGGATATGATTCAATCTATTTGATAAATGATAATTTCATGAATGGGTGTCGAAATTGAATTATGGGACATTATGAGATCTATTTCTAACTTGAAAAATTTGATGTTAAGTTGTCAGTACAAGGATGTAGTGGCCAAAAATCAACAAGCCTAGTAAAATCCTTACAACTACACATAACATTTCTAACATAGAATTTCTGAGTGCATAAATAATTCATTAGCTTCAAATAAGCATATAAAATTTTAGCAGAATTTAACATTTAACTACAACATAAAAATAACTTAGCAATTTCATAAACAAATTACCTTCTTCTATTGCTAATTTCTGCCGATATTATTGTCCCTTCCCGGCTGCCTTGCTATTGCCTTGCTGTTGCCTGATGCACTGACCAACTCTACCCAAACTGACTAACCTCCCAGCCAGCTAGGAGCATCCTGTCCCTCTCCCTAGCTCCAAGAAACCGAAAGGAATCCTGGCCCCCGTGCCCAAAACCCCTAGGAACCTGGTGCCCCCTGCAATGATACTCAAAGACTGCAGAACTCCACCACAAAACCAGAAAATACAAGAAAAGAAACCAGAACTCTCGTCCCTCTCCAAAATTCTTTCTCCCCTAAAAATGATGATCCCCCTTCCCGTAAGACTCCTCCCGTCATATCCTTCGTTCACCGACTCTTTCCCCCTCAGTAATTTCCTTATCTCTTTATTCATTATCTTATCCTCTTATTTAATGTCTTATCCTTTTATTTAATATTTCTTATCCTTTTATTTAATGTTTCTTATCCCGTCTGTATACATAAGTCTTTAATAAATTAAATTATTAACCCCTTTAACTTCTTACCCATGTCATTGAATGTGATATGTAATCAATTAATTAATTAATCAAAAGTTATAAACAATTAATTAATAAATAAATATTTAATTAATATTATTAATGCTAATCAATATTTAATTAAAACCATATTAGGACACTTAATTATCAAATTAATTATAATTAATAATCCCTATACATCTATTTAAGCAGGGTTGCTACAAAGGATACCAAATTGAAATGATGATAGTATGCAATTACATGATGATAATGCATAGAAATGTATGAGTTTGTGTTACAAACTAATCTGCAGGTTATGGGCTATGGAATAGCCAAGGGATAATGATGATGAAAGTGGATGTCATGACCACTAGACAAGAAACATTATGGTATGAATCTTTGTATGTGAAATTATATTGGTTTGGATGCATTTGTATGATATGTGAACCAGTGCAGGGATTCAGGTGATGAGATTGCCCAAAACCGAATAAACGATGACAAAACTCCCAACAACACAGTGCCACTGTATATTCCATTGTAGGGTGTGGACCCTAGTTATGATTAGGAGGGGTGGAGTCATTTCTCACTGTGTATCCTCCAAAACCTGAAGTCATGGGAGGACGGTGTTAGCTCACGCTCCCTTAGACGTGTGATGATGACTGTCAGTTGCTTGCTGGGGAAGCTTGGTCAAGATAGTGACACTTCCACTTACAGGTTCTATTTGGAGTTAGGTCAATATAGTTGACGCTCCAAGATAGTCCAGCAAAGGAAAGATAGGAATGAAGATGGAAGTAAGTTAGGGAGGAAGGATGAGTAGAAATAGTTGAGAAAGTATGTAGATTTTTCTGATGGTGGAATTTATTGTTTATCCGTTCTGGAAAAAAAAAAATTGTGTATATATGAATATTCATAATTACATAACTAAACCATAGCTGTCTAAATAAAATTATTGAACTGGATAATTGTAATTAAAGGATTTCACAAACATTTGATTGGTTTTTTGTCTTTTATAAAAGACTAGTCTTGTTGATTGGATGGGATGCATAAATAAATTACTAAAGGGTGATAGTTATTGATTATTAGTACATGCACGAGACTTGTATGTACTAGCTACACATGCATTTCTTGTACATGTACACTAGTATGAATGAGTTTCTTGGCTTACTTACTAATAATGTCGGTTAATTGTTATGAATGTGTGAACCATCTTTCTTTTCCTTTGTATCATGAAATACCTTAACTTCAAGACGAAGTTTCCTGAAGGGTGGGTGTATGTAACAAGGTTGGTTAAATAGTGCATAGGGTTTATTAAGTATAATTAATTAGATAATTTGATTTTCCTAATATGTTTTAGTTAAACAATAATTATTTCTTAATAATATTAATTAATTAATTGTTCATATCTGTTGATGATTAATTAATTAATTAATTGATTCATTAAAGATTTGAGTAATAAATTAAAGGATCTTAATAACTTTAAATTATTAACAAATAAGACTTTACGTATGTAGGGGGGGAAATGAAGCAATAAATGAAGGATAAGGTAATAAAGGCATGGGATAAGGTAATAATGGGGAGGATAAGGTAATTAATGGAGGATAGGGAGTTGGTGAAGGAGGGGGAGGATATGACGGGGAAGAGTCCTACAAGAGATGATTATGAAAATTGGGGGAGGAAGAATTATTGGAGGGGTAGAAGACTGTATTTCTGGTTTGCATATTTTTCTGGTGTTGGGAGTTTGGTTTTGGGGTTTTGGTGAACCATCGTAGGGGGCACCGGGTTGCTAGGGTTTTTGGGCACAGGGGCTAGGATTCCTTACGGTATCCTAGTGCTAGCGAGCTAGACAAGCTACTCCTAGCTGGTTGGGCGGTTAGTCGGTTTGGGCAGGGTTTGGTCAAGCAACAGTCTGGCCAAGGTAGCAGGGAGGACAACCAGACAAGCAAGAGTTTAGCATCAGACGGAGGTATTTTAATTTATGTATTTAAGGAATATGTAGTGTTATGTGGTTATTCATAAGCTTATTATGATCTGTTCATAAATTTTATTTAAGATGAATGGTTATATGTTGGTTATGAAGTTATGAAAATGTTAGGATAACATTTCTTTAAAATAAATATTTTTTTTATTTTATAAGGCTCTGTTGAGTAGAACCTTACACAGAATGACTGTGTACACAAGGTAAAGTTGGTCGAACCTAAAGTTTATCTATTCTTGAATTATTTGAAGTGTTTCCTAGTTTATTTTCTGGACTATGAAGGCATCCTTGACCATTCTTTGGTTGGATGAGGATCCTTTCCCACATATAAAGATAACCAACTTTCTAACTAGAAACACACCCCAATCGGACAGTTAGATTGTAACTTAACATGTTTTAACTAAACTAACCATTGGTGCTAATTGGACCAGCAGTGACTAGGGTTGATCAATCTGATACATAGGTTCTTGAAAAGACCCATACCGACCCTCATAAATAAGACTAGAGGTGTTGGACAGTCGAGAGTAAATTCTCTGACCAACCATTAAAGGAGGCGGGTGAGGAACAAGGCCAATCCTATACCCTCAACCAACCCAAGTACGCCAAAACGCTCAGGTCACATGATGTACTTTTCCTATTGTACCCACTGCATTTAATATGCATCGTTTCGTGTTTAGGGTAGTGGAAAATATTCATTGTCTCATTAGCGAGTCTGGTTTGGAACGGTTATGTGTTTTCTTTGCATTGTTCATGACTTTTACCTGCAAGGGCTTCGGTAGTATGGAGCGCTTCCCAACTATTTCTACTCTCGGTAAGTGATAGTGTTACTTGCATATTCAATACTCAGTTGTTCAACATGATCATTTACTTTGCTTGGTTTATTGTTCTCGCAATTTTCCCCAAGCGTTTCATGCAAGTGATGACTTGTTCGTGGCTCATTTGATCTCCCCTAAAATCATTGTTGAATTTCCTCTCCATGAAGTTCCCCATGGTGCTTCATCGGAGTTATGGTTGGGGTTTATTTGACTAGGGTTTTGTAACAACCCCATGTATACCTGTTTTTCGGTACTGAAATGTCACTGGTAGATAGTTGATTATTGTTCCTTCTTCTCTTTTCTCGGTTTCCAACTTATCAACAAGTTCTTAATTCTACAATGAGTCTCCCCAAACTATTAATAATCAAACTATCCATTAGGTAATACTCAGACCCTAACTGTATCTAAAAAAACTCGGGTTATTCTCTTCATGCCCACTTGCTCATAATCTGAATGAGGGTGAAGACGTATAAAACTGGAGTCTTCATCGTGGTGCTTTTCCTACTTGTTTCTCTAAATTATTTGTATTGTATTGGATAGATTAAAGGTTTGGTATAATTTTCTTTTCTTTGTCTTTTATCTAATTGACTAAAACCTCATATTTAGGCCTATCATGTAGCTTGTATAAATCTCCAGAAGTCATTATTTTTTTTTTCTCTATATTATTAGTTGGATTGATCTCGGATGATTATTACTAATGATGGGGCTCCCCTTTTGTTTTGAAAGGATACCCATCAAGGAGATTCAGGCTCTTCCTTTCCCTTTGGGTCTGGATGATACGCAGTGGTTGCAGAAGAGAAGGTGTCGGATTTCCCCATTCAAGGTTAAGTGTTATTCCATTTATAATTTTCTATTTAATTAAATCCTTTCCTATATGTAGAACAAGTTGTAATGGTTTTTCCCCAATGTTTGCAGGGTTTCGGCTACGTGGATACTTGGAGGACAACCACTGTCATCTATGTGAAAGGTAACTAGGTTCCATTATTCCCTCCTCTAGACGCTCCAACAATTTCAGTCACAAGGGTTTATTCTCTATGATAGAGGTTATTTAATATTGTGATACTTCAGTTGTTAAATTCCATAGCCCAAATGAGGGTTGATTTAAAAACTAAAGGATTGGCTGAAAAGGCTCAATCGGATTTTATTATGTTCTAACTTGACATTTGAAGAAGTAAATACGATTATATTCTCTTGTTATCGGAGTAATATGAAGTTAGTTCTTTCACTCCCGTAGCTTCATTTTAAATCTTTAACTTCGTAGATCCTTGGTAGTATAGGATATGTTGGGTGTATAGCCTTTTATCTTACAATTTTTATGTTTCAGACTGAACTCGAAATTAATTAGATGGACTGCTTATTTCACTCTGAGATGTACCTAAGTTTTTCTCTTGCCCTATCTTACTTCTGCGCAAATGGAATGTATGAAACTATAGGATTTCATGTCACGAATGGTATTGACTGATCCATGTCTTAGGTAATTATACAGAGTTGGATTAAAAGTATATGAATTCTGTCATTTATGCCTGGTTTAGTTTCTTTATAAAAAAATAATCATATGCAAAGGGTCATTCACTAAAGATGCAATATTCTACTTCTGCAACCTAAGGTAGTATTTATGTCAAACGAGAGGCCATATGTATACTCAAACTACTTCTATGAGTTTCACAATAACTTTTCATAACTCCCTGCTTGTTTATACTTGTCCTCTTACTTTCGTTCTAAGAAAATGCATGTGTAACAGAGTTAAGATTTTGGCTTCACTAGTAGGTTCCAACAACTTTAATCTATAAGTCTATACATATACTATCCATCAAGCCAAAGTTTGGTACTATGAAGAGACCTAGGAGGAGTATCCAGACTCTCTGTTAGGGGTATTTTCTTTACTCAGAAAATAGTTGATTACCGATAGACAAATGAGTTTCTGGGTATAATAAAACAATCGCTCTCTGTGTAGGAAAATTTTCTATTAGAGTTACTAGATTCTCTTTTAATCAATGTTGACTGTACAAGACACCAGCAATAAATATATATGTACATCTATGTATATATATATAATTTCATTTTATCATATAAGTTCATAAATATATATACCGATTTTGCGTAGTATCTATATTTGACTTTCTAGAAATTTTAATTATAGAATTGCATATTGTCTTGTTTATATATATATATATATATATATATATATATATATATATATATATATATATATATAT
>ML783111.1:162165-174398 GCA_009831015.1 Picea engelmannii
ATTGAAAAATCTGTCTGCAATTTAATTATAGACATGAGACACATAATTGAAGTTAATCTACTCCTTTCCACATTCAGTTATATGAATACTTATAGGTTCTTCTATCTAGCATTCTAATTATAGGAGGGACAACTGTAGAATTTGGTAGTCTATCACAACTTCGCACCAACAGACAGGTTACATCCACGAAAAAAATACTTCACCTTCCACAACAGATACATTTAAGCAATCAGATGTAATCATTCAAGCTGACATATTCCAATAATAGATATGACCCTTCACAGAGATGCCTTACAACAAATAGACATAATCATTCAAATAGATGCATTACAAAAATTAGATATAGTCATTCAAACAGAGAAGGGTGGAGAAACATATCTAAACCAACTCGGGAGAGACAAAGGGAACATCCACGTTCATCCCAACCGTAGAATAGGGCAGCCAAATCACTTGCCCAATTCACCCCCTATCTTGACCATGAATCCATGAGTCCTAACTAGGAAATCCTTCCCAGAAATGTCGTTCAACTTCAACACTCTTCTCCTTGACTCACACTCAGCAAGTAGTGTTCATAACAAAAAGAAATAGATCCTATTTTCCCCAGCATACTAGGCAACGTCTTGCCTCCTCACATATGCTATTTATTCAAAAATGTTTTTGCCTAGGTCATTTTTTCCCTCCCTTGGGAATTTTCACATATTTCTAAATCCCTGATTTTCAGGGGCTGCCAATGGCCAAATATCTGATTTTCCACTTGTAACAATTAGCCCAGAGGTGCTTCCAACATGTTCCCCACTCATGGAGTCATGGTCAGCTTATTTTAACATGGTTGTTCCATTTTTCCTCCTACAATAAATATAAAATATTTTGTTTTCATACAAGTGTCATAGTCAAATAGTTAGTTGGGTCAAATCAGATCTCTTCCCAACAATCATAATAATTAATTTCAATTTATCAAATTCGAAATTTGAAATTGCCATAAATGGCAAAAAAATTCCAAATTTGAATTTACTAAAAACGGAATAATTTTCTAGCAAATTTTAAATTTGAAAAATACTTTTTTTTAGGGGGGGGATGTCACATCCTTACCCCATTCAATAAAACACTGTCCTCAATGTTCGTTCTTTTCTTGGAACAAGATTGGATGAGATTTCTGCAAATCTCTCTCCAACTCCCAAGTGGCCTCCTTAGGACTAAAGTGCTTCCATTGCACATTTACCTGAGCGATGGCTCTGTTTCGAAGTGTTATTTCTCTCTGGTACATAATATGCAGGGGTTACACCTGGAACTTGCCTTAGGGTTCCACCTGCACCAAGTTCCAATCAATCATATGAGTAGGTTCATGAACATACGTTTTCAACAAAGAAACATGAAATACATTCTGAATTCTTAGATTAGATGGAAGTGCAAGTTTCTATGCTATGGGTCCAATTAGGACTAGTATCTCGAAGGGCCCATAAAACTTGGGTCCCATCTTAGCACAATTTCCTAACTTCAATGAACTTTTTCGGGTTTTTACCTTCAAATAAACATGGTCTCCCACTTGAAATTCCAAGCGTCTTATTTTCTGATCTGCATAAATCTTCTGTCTGTCCTGTGCTTCTTTTAAGTTATGTTGTACCTTCCTTACCATATCCTCCATTTCTTGGAGCATCTCTGGTCCAACCATGATTCTCTCAACTAGTTTATCCTAGCTAATCAGAGTCGTACACGTTATGTCATATAATACTTTGAAAGGGATTAACTTAGTTGAAGTTTGGTACCCATTTTTATATGCAAATTCTACCAAGTGTAGATAGTCTTCCAACTTGTTTGGTTTAGTTCTTACGTACATGTAGAGCATATCCTCTACGATTTGGTTTGTCCTTTCGGTCTGTCCATTTGTTTATGGGTGATAACTCATACTGAAATTCAAATTAGTATTTAGTCCTACAAACAATTCCTTCCAAAAAGTGGATGTGAATTTTACGTCTCTATCTAAAATCACCATTTTAGGAATACCATGCAGTCTAAAAAATTATTTCATAAATATTTCAGCAATGTTTATAGCTTTAAAAGTAGACTTTATAGGAATAAAGTGTGCAAACTTATTGAGTTTATCAATTACAACCATAATATAATGATTTTGTTTCTGAGTTTTAGGAAAACCTGTTATAAAGTCCAACGATATGGTCTCCCATTTCCATTCTGGCATTGGAAATGACTGTAATAGGCCAGCTGGATGTTGGTGTTCGACCTTAACCTGTTGACAATATTGGCACCTAGCCAAGTATTCTTATGTTTCTCCCTTCATATTAGGCCAGTAAAATAGTTTTCAAAGTGTTGTTATCATTTTTTGATATCCTGTATGGCCAGAATACGGTTTCTTATGCACTTCGTCCAGGACTATTAACTTTAAATCTACTAAATCTGGTATGTAAAGTCTATTTTTAAATCGTAATAGTCCCTTCTTATCGATACTTAGATCTGGTTTATCTTAGTTTGTGGTACTGTTTTGTAATTATGCCATTATCTTAGTGTAATTTTCATCATTAATACCTGTTGTCCTTATTCTTTGTTCCAGATCACTTTCTTCTCTACTGACATTTATTTCGAATAATCCATGGACTCTTCTGCTTAGGGCATCTGCTACCTTATTTTCCTTACGCTTGATATGTCTTACCTCAAAGTCGAATTCTCTCAAGAAGGCTAACCATATTGCTTGCCTTGCATTAAGATTTGGTTAACTAAACAAATATTTCACTCTGCTATTATCTGTTAGTAATAGAAATTTTCTACCCCTTATGTAGGTTCGCCACATTTTTAAGGCATGTATTACTGTTGCCAATTCTAATTCATGAGTGACATAGTTTCGCTCATGTTCTTTTAATTTTTAAGACTCATAACAAATCACATGCCCTTCTTAAGTTAGGACACCACCTAGTCCTTCTTTACCCTCATCAACATAGACGGTAAAGTCTTTATCTAGGTATGCTACCTTCAAGATGGGTGCAGTTGTCAATAATTACTTTAGCTTGTTAAAACTGTCTTAGCAGTTCTGTGATGAATTAAACTTGGTCCCTTTCTTTTGTAAGGACGTGATAGGGTAGGCTATTTTGGAAAACCCCTCTATAAATATACTATAATATCCGATGATTCCCATGAATGACTGGATATTCGCTACATCCTTAGCTACCATCCATTCCATGATGGATTTTACTTTTTCAAGGTCTACGACAATGCCTTCTATTGAAATTACATGTCCTGGATATTGTATTTTATTTTGATAAAAGTCACACTTATCAAATTTGGCGTACAACTTGTGTTTCCTCAACGTTTGCAGAATTGTTCTTAAGTGTTCCTCATGTTCTTCCATCGATTTAGAATAGACCAGAACATCGTCGATAAATACTAGTACGAATTTGTCTAAGTACTGACTAAAAATATTGTTCATTAGGCACATAAATGTGGTTGGTACGTTAGTGAGTCCGAAAGGTATGAATACGAATCCGTAGTGTCCATATCTGGTTTGAAAGACTATTTTTCTTATATCTTCATGCTTTATCCTAACTTGATGATAATCAGATCATAAATCCAATTTCGGAAATATCTTGGCCCCACCTACTTGATCAAATAGGTCATTTATCCTAGGTAAGGGGTACTTGTTCTTAATAGTCATTTTATTCAATTTTCTATAATCGATACAAAGTCTTAGAGTACCATCTTTATTTTTCACAAAGAGGACTGGTGCCTCCCATGGTGAAACACTCAGTCTAATATACTCTTTGTCCAACAATTCCTATAATTGTATTTTTAATTCTGTTAATTCTGGTAAACTCATTCGGTAAGATGCTTTTGAAATAGGGGTTGAACTAGGTAACAGGTCTATGGAGAAGTCTACTTCCCTTCTAGGAGGTAATTCTAGTATCTCATCCACAAACATGTCTCTGAATTCACGTAGGACAACAAAGTCTTCTAACTTTGGCTTATCTTATTTTTCTATCAAATTCGTTACTTGGATGGCATAAACTTGACATCCCTTTTTCATACATTTCTTGAATTGCATCGCTGAAACTTGTCTAACTAATTCAGATTTTGGTATACCTTGGGCTGTTCTAGTAGTGCCATAATCGTCTTTATAGTTAAGTGTCTTTGAACAACATTCTAGTATTGATTTGTTCTTTTCCAACCAATCCATTTTGATAATCATATCATAAGATCCTAGTGGTAGGATATTCATATTTGTTCTTATGTTTTAACTCAAAATCAGAAATAAAGTCAACTACTTTCCCTTTAGTTACTGTTGCTAGTTGTACCAGCCATGATTTTACATGCTTCAGTTTCTTAAGTTTATTTGGCTCTACTACATCAGGAGCAATATAAATTAATGTAGCTTCATGGTCAATTAAAATAGAGATTTGAGTGTTATTGATTTTACCTTCGATTTCTACCACAGAGGACTGGTGGTCATCTTGCCGACCATCTATGGATGCATTTATCCGATGCAGGCTTCTACCCACGTCACCCATTGTTGAGGATTCTTCCAAATTATGAACAACAATTTTGTTTGTTAAAATTAAACGTGGATAATTTCTCCTTATATGAGGTTCTCCATATTTCCATCACTTTAATGGTTTGCAGGGGTTGTCCCCAAACTTCTTTGTTCGCAGATTTACCATTTTACCACTGCCTTGCGTATTCAGATAGTTGGAGTGAAAATATTTTCATGGAAAGATTTTTGTTGCATTCTGATAAGGAGCTAGCTGGTATCCCTTCTCCCGTTGGTTCATTCGATATTGTTTCTTATCCTTCCAGGATTTGGGAAAATTTGCCCGCTGTTTATACTGATCTTATCAAATTCGTGCTTTCCTGAATACTTAACTCAAGGATTTGGGGTTTTCAAACTCAATTCTGTCCCTTTAGGACTGTGGTAAACAACTTAAGAATTGTTGTATTTTTACCTTATCCTCACGGATGTAAGGTATGAACCTTAGTAATTCCAAGAAATTATTTATAAGTCCTCCATTGTCATCTGTCCAAGTCTTAACTCATAAAATTATTTTGTTTTCCTTTCATAGTAGCTTTGAGATATGTATTGTTTATTGAAATATTTCTTAAAGTCAGACCATTCCATTTGTTTCTCCTTTAGACCCTTGGCCAATTTCAGGTCTTTCCACCAAATGCTGCCCTTCCCTTTCAGATTGTATATGGCCATTATGACCTTCATATTGTTGGAATAGTTGTATATCTGTAAGTATTTTTTGATGTCCAATAACCATGCCTCAACTTCTTCTCTTGTTCTGGATTCTCCATCAAAGGTAGATGGTTTAATTTTCTTGAATTCCCCTTCAAGGTGGTCTACTTGTTTTCTTTTTCTATCTGTTTTTGTTTTGTCCTCAGTTGAGGGTGTACCTTCAGACGAACTGTATCCTTTTTTCGTCTCAGGCCTAGAGTTCTTGGAAGCCCTCTTGCTAACTTATTCCTCGTTATTATTGTCCTTTGGGATTTTCTTTGCGACTATACTGCACAGGAGGACTTCATTTATTTCTTGATGTTCTTGCTATGCTTTCTTCAGTTTTTCATTATCGTCTTTGAAAAATTGCAGTTCAACAATGAGATTCCTTATTGTTTCCAGAACTTCGGTAAGTGAGCTTCCGTCACTATTTTGTCTTTGATTTTCATGATTCCCTTGTTCTGGATTCCCATCAAGTCTTATTTCTGCGTCATCCTGAGCTGCCATGATTAATACAAAACATAAAAGTTTTTTTGTTTGTAACAAGAAAAGTTTGCTATTTTTTCCATAAATAGAAATATGTGCTAAGTAAATCAAGTGGCCCTATTTAAGGTCCAAGTACTGTTGTAACCTTTTCTCTGATATAATATGTAATATTCCTAAATTTCGTCATAATTTTTTTTTTCCTTCTATGACGCAATAAGCTCTAAACTTCATAAAGTAGATTTATAAAAAGGAGACAACATCCTTATTGAATTTATGTGATACCCATGTATTCAAACTTGTTTCTAGCATTATAGAGCCATAGACTAGTGTTTGCCTCTTTGTGAAGTCATACTAGCATTTGTGAAGGATTAAGGTGTAGATCACTTGTAACACAAGGGAACCAGACATGGTATAGTGCTTAAGAACTCATTCTCTTCTTGAGTACATGTTCCCTCTAAATGTGCACAAGCCTAACTCTAAGGCCTAGAATGACTATGTACATAAGGTAAAGGCACTCAAACCTAAAGTTTAACTATTCCTGAATTATTTGAAGTGTTTCATGGTTTGTTTTCTGGACTATGAAGGCATCCTTGACCATTCTTTGGTTGGCTAAGGATCCTTTCCCACGTCTAAATCAAACCAACTTTCTAACTAGAAATGCACCCCAATCATACAGTTAGATTATAACTTACCAGGTTTTAACTAAACTAACCATTGGTGATAATTGAACTAGCAGTGACTAGGGTTTATCAATCTGATACATAGGTTCTTAAAAATACCCATACCAACCCTCATCAATAAGACTGGAGGTGTTGGATAGTCGGGAGTAAATTCTCTGACCGACCATTAAAGGAGGTGGGTGAGGAACGTGTTGGATCATGTTGTCATTCATGCCAATGGTTTGATTGATTGATGCCATTGATTGATGTCAAGTGATTGATTAATGTCAAAGGATTGATTGATTTATTATTGATGTAATATAATATGTATTTTCCTTGATGAGAATGCATAGATGAAGATGGATCAATGAGTTGTCATTGATATGATGAATATGGATCAATGAGTTGTCATTGATACATGATGAAGATGGATCGTTGTGGTTTCATTGGTATATGATACATTATTGGAAAAATGTATAGATGACTCATTATTTTCTTATCATGATTGATAAGGTGCACAAATGGATGAACTCCGAAGTGGTCCCCTTATGGTGAAATCCCTCATGGGAAGATGCTTTGTGGATTGAGTTATCCTAGAAGAATGGTTAAAGGACCCTTGCTATCATTATTTTCTTATCATGATTGAAAATGTGCACAAATGGATGAACTCCAAAGTGGTCCCCTTATGGTGAAATCACTCACAAGAAGACGCTTTACAGATTGAGTTATCCTAGAAGAATGGTTATAGGACCCATGCTTGTATGTGGAATAATGAGATGAATATCAAGGAAATTGTTGGTGAAACTATCCTAAATGGATAGTTCTTGTCATTCCATTTCCGGTGGTATGTGGAATGTCACATAACTCCTTATGGTTTGCGAGTTATGGCCTTACGAAGATGAAGGACCCCCACATGAAGGCTTGAAGAACCCAAGGTCAAAGATGTCAAAGTGACCTAAAAGAAGAAATCATTATTTAAATGATAAATTAAGGTGACAAATTCAAGGTGGATTATTTAAATAATAAATATAAGTGACAAAATCAAGAAATGATAATGTAAGGTGACAAAATCAAGAAGAAATATTTATGGAAAGTGGTTAACCCTAAAAATAAGGAAAATAGGTTAAGTGACCTAGAAATGGGTTAAGTGACCTAAAAGAAGAAATCATTATTTAAATGATAAAGTAAGGTGACAAAGTCAAGGTGGATTATTTAAATAACAAAGAGAAGTGAAAAAATCAATAAATGATAAAGTAAGATGAGAAAATCAAGAAGGAATATTTAAATGATAAAATATTGGAGAAATTTCTATTTATGGAAAATGGTTAACCCTAAAATAAGGAAAATAGGTTAAGTGATCTAGAAATGGGTTAATTGACCTAAAAATGGGTTAAGTGACCTAGAGGATGAAAGTATAAATAATATAGCAAAGGTATCTTGTAGATCATCCTTTTTGTGGATCAATGGAGAGCTTCTTGTGAGAATATCTTTTGGAGTATTGATGGAGAGCTTCTTGTGAGAGATTTTTGAGCATTTTTGGTGTGGAACACTTGTGAATATTGAAAATATATAGGTTTCTGAGGTAACCAAGGATATCTAAGATAAATTTCATAAGGAAGGTAAAGAAAAGAGGGCTGGAATTGAAGGGAGGATAAATTCTTTTGATCATGCTTTCTAAGGTATGTTATTTATAGGTCATCTCACCATTTTCGCTATAACGTTTTTTCTATAATTATTCAGATCATGGGATTGATATGGAATTGATAAAATATATCCAAGTATATGTGGTAAACAATTCATCTTGTGGATCGTCATATTTTGGGAGTTACACTCTGTGGAAAATAGGGTTTGTGGCTTGTCCTAAAACTAGTCAAAAATAGGTGTTTCGAGTAAAAATGTCATAACTTATTCATAATAGATCCAAATTTAGTGAGATTTTTTTTTTTGGTTAGGGTACATTCTTCAGTATGTTTTTTAACAGTTTCAGATCAATTCAATAAATATTTTGTGCGAGGCATGCTCTATAGGGCCACTCTCTAGAATAAACCAGAATTCAGCAAGGCATGTTATTTTTGCTATAACTTCTCTTCTGAGAGGTTCCAAGTAGTTCCCACTGGAGGAATTGTATAAAACACACTGAAGAACATTTTGTATCAGTTTTATATCTTTATTCATTACAAGTACAAAGTTATGATTATTGCAAGTTGGGGTTGTTGACTAATCCAAAACTAGTCATGGTTGAGACAAGCAGTTGATGAGTTGGCACATACATGAGGTGTATAGTTGATGATGTTGGTACATATTGATGAGTCATTGTTGATGCATAGCTGATACATGATTGATATATACTTGGAACATGGTTGGATGCACTTGTTTATGGTACAGGTTGATTACAGGTTGTTTGGCACAGGTTGGTGCATGGTTGGTGCACTTCTTTATGTTGACAGATTGATATCTGTTGAGGATTGTTACCTCATCGCAGTTGGTTCTGAGAATGTAAGATGAGTCTTGCATATAGAGTTTTTTATCTTGTAGAGTTGTACTCTATTCAGTTGTTGCTGAAAAACCCCAGGATTGAAGTCCATAATAAAAAGAAAAATTGTACATACATCTTGTGTTCTTTGTGTTCTTTGTGGAGATGATTTGTTGATGATATTTTGTTGATATATGTTGCTGATATGTATTCACATCTAACTAATTATAAATGAAAGTAATGAGTAATGAGAAAATGTTGAATTTTAACTAAGGAGTTTTTGTGTAAGAGGGAACTTTTGGGAAAAATATCCCCACACTCATTCAACCCCCCCCCTCTAAGTGTGGTAGGTGTGTCCAAAAATTGGTATCAAAGAGGGCCTTCACTACAAGACTTAAAAAGGTTGAAGGAGATCCATATACACACAAATGGATGATGAAATAACAATCCTTGACGAGAAAAACTATTCTACTTGGAGAATAGAGATGAGAGTGTATTTGAAGACAATGGGAGCAACTATTTGGAAGGCAACGATTGGTGGATCAGTTCCGTTGAAGAACAAGTCAAAGTTTGCAACTCAAAGGGAAGGAAAGAAGAATGATTCATTTTCTCTCGAGACCATTCTTAGTGGACTTTCAAGCCCTATCAAAGAGATCATGGGACAATGCACTTCCGCCAAGGATCTATGGCTAAAGCTAGAGGAGACATATCAAGAAAAGAAAGAAGATGTTGAAGACCACTCCGTCAACATTATCAAAGATAAATAATCTCTAACTCTTAATTGGATATGTGATGATTTTAAAGGAAAAGAATCATGTGATGATGTTGGCAAGAATGGAGATATTGAATATACTTCAAATGAAGGTAAATAATCTCCAAAGACTCTTGATTGCATTGGTTCAAAATGTGATGATGTTGAATTTTTCTCAAGTGAAGAAGATGATCTAGAAATAGTTTGTGTAAAGTTTGATGATAGTTATCCCATGGAAAGAATAGAATAAAATCTATTAGAACTTCAAAAAGAAATTGAAGAGGGTTTATATAGATATAGAAGTGATCATTTGTATACACATTATAACTATCTTTCGGATAACACTAAAAATTTTCTTAGGAGGAGTCAAAGGTACATCTTGATGTTAAAGGAAATGCTCAAAAAGAGCAATAAGACTCAACTAGAAAAAAAGGAAGAAGAAATCACAAGACTAAATAATTAAAAAGAAAATGTGAAGGTAGATGATGAGATTAGAAAAAGTTTTGAAACTATTGTCCATCTCAAGACCCAAATTGAAGAAGCCAAAAGAATAGAGGAACTATTGAAGAATCAAATAAATGAAAAGGAAGAATCATGTTGTGAGCTAGAAGCTGAAATTGTTGACCTTAGAAAGAAGGTATAAAATTCAAACAAATTCTTGAATATCTCACTAATATTGGATGAGATCTTAGAAAGTCAAAGATCACCATATGATAAATCAGGTCTTAGATACAAAGGAAAAGATACACATGCTGAAGCAAGAACCTCAAAGAAGCATGAGGTAAATCCATCAAAGAAGGAAGACAATGTTGCAAAGAAACCATCTACACAAGGCAAAGAAAATTTCAAAAGAACAAAGAAAGGAAGATATCAAGAAGCTATTCTTGGGACAACAAAGCAAAGATATGAAAGCATTTTTCATGGGCATTGTTATTCATGTAATGGATATGGTCACAAAGAATTTGAATGTAGATATTATGAAAGGAGATATAATGGAAGATTTTATAACACCATGAGGTGTTGGAGATGTGATCAAGTAGGACACATTATTGTTCACTGTAACACTATGAGATGCTACAGCTGTAGCACTATGAGATGATACAGCTGTGGATTTGGCCACAAATCCCATGAGTGTTGGAACACAAGAAGAAAGTCCATGCTGAGAACTTCAAATAACATGGCTAGAAGAAGGAATGAAGTAATGAAGAGAGACATATTTGAAAATATGGATGCTCAGAGCTCATGTTCTGAGGAGCAGGGACATCTACAAAAGTGGGTGAAGAAGTTAGAACAACCAGAATGGAATGAAAGACTAAAGGGAAGCTCAAGTAAGTCATCTACTGAAGCATACGCGGGTGACAGTGGTATCAGTCATGTACATACACAGGATGACCTTGTATAGGTCATGTACATACGTGAGCTGTTGTGCAGCAGACCGCACATATGTGGTAAAGCCTTGAGAAAAAGGCTATGCACATGGATTGCAGCTTGATGTGATGGTATAACACTTTGTTGCAGGGTCTGACATTGTTTGTTGCAGGTTCTGACACTATTTGTTATAGGTTTAAGTCTTCATCTATTGGATTATGTAAAATAAAATCTCAAGTGCATGACACTAACCCATGAGTATGGATTGATGCCGATCTGTTAATGTACATGTTTGGTACACTCATAGATGGCATACGATTGATGATACTACACCATTGGTACTACTTGATTAGCACAACAATTGGCATTTGTTTGAGATACCTAATTGTGGCACTTGGTTCATGATGGAGACATATCATGAGTGATATGATACATTGTTTGGCATGTTGGTAGATGCACATGGTTGGCATATTGGTAGATGCACATGGTTGCAATATTGGTGGATGCACATGGTTGGCATATTGGTAGATGCACATGTTGGCATGTTGATAAAGGCATATGATTGATACATTCCATGGATGATATCTTTTGTCACATTGCATGATGTTGATGTACATAGGTGTTGTGCATGATGAACACACATTTTGTACAGGATGTACTTGGTTGATATTTTGCTCATGATTCTTTATTTCATTGTTGACATATATTTTTCTTCATGATGCTTGGTATGGAATGAGTTTGATGCATGAATAGGTCCAAGGATCATTATATGGTATCACAATGTTCATATTGCAGAAAAGATAGGGGAGACATACCCATAGGGGGAGTCATTCTTCTTCCCATGATTCTAGGAGGAGATATTTATCATATGCATACCTAGAAAAGAGACCTATACTTGAGGAAAGAGTACAAGAGCATAATTTCAGGGGGAGCAATGGTCACAGGGGGTGTATGTTCAATGTATCTTCAGCATTAACTCAGATTGATATCCCTTGTTCAAAAGGGGAGATATTATTTAGAGGAATATCAAAGGCATTCAGACAGGGGGAGCAACACCAAGGAGAGTTCAAGCAAGGGGAGCAGCCCCTAGATGAGAATGGCCCTTTGCCATTGATGTCAAAGGCGGACAGTTAATCACATCGATGTGATTGATGTTTATTGATGGGGAGAGATAGTCACATTGACTATTGATGTACAACATGCCTTATCTACATGTTGACATCAATAATTGGTAATTGGTGTTGACATCAATGTTGGTATTGCCATCAATGCCAAAGGGGGAGA
>ML783111.1:179761-189889 GCA_009831015.1 Picea engelmannii
GTATCACTTAATAGTTTCACTGTGACTAGATAATAAAGTATATAGTCCTCAGGTAGTCCTGGCTGTCTAAGTCAAAAGGTGGTGTTACATACACCCCACCTTCGAGAAACATGTTCTTGAGGTGGTCAAAATAGTGAGGGATAGTCTCGCCGTAGTGTCTCGACATCTTCCCAAGTACCAGATCCTGGACTATACTTGTCCCACTGGACCTTAACTTGGTCTACTAGATGGTTCCTGAGCTGTCGAACTCTATGGTCCAATATGCGTAACGGTTCTACCGTGAGGGTTCCCACATCTGATACCTACAATTCCTTCCAATTTAGTTTATGTGATTCATCAACAACATAATGACGTAAAACAGATACATGAAATACATTATGAGTTTTATGCAAGTGGGGTAGCAGTACGAGACGATAGGCAATGGATCCAATTTTCTCTTGGATCCTGAATGGTCCTATAAACCAAGGTGACAACTTTGTCCCCTTACCAAACTGTATGGTACTCTTATTAGGCATGATACGAATGAAAACTTGGTCTCCCACTTCATAACTTCGGTCGGTCCTGTGTGCATCTACATAGATTTTCTACCTATCTTGTGCTTCCTTTCATCTCTGCCTAATCTGAATCCCTTGTTCCTCCATTTCTTGAATCAATTCTGGACCAACTGTTACTCGGTCTTCTAGTCTATCCCAACTCAATGGCATTCTGCATGGCCTCCCATACAAAGCTTCGTAGGGTGGCATTCCAATGGAACTATGATAACTGTTATTGTAGGCAAACTCTACCAAAGGTAGGTACTTCTCCCACTAGGTTTGATTATCCATTACATACATCTTAAGCATGTATTCCATGACTTGGTTTACCCTCTCAGTCTACCCATCTGTTTCAGGATGATAAGCAATGCCTAAGTTCAACTGAGTCCCCAACGCTGACTGTAAACTTGTCAAGAACCTAGAAGTGAATCTGGAGTCCCTATCTGAAATGATCTTTTTAGGTATCCCGTGCAAACAGATAACCTCATTTATAAACACACGTGCCACATCAGTGACATCATAAGTGTCTCTAACTAGAATGAAATGAGCACTCTTGGTTAACTTATCCACTATCACAAGAATGACATTGTGTCTATGGGATGTGAGTGGTAACCCTACAACAAAATCCATAGAGATGACTTCCCATTTGGACATAGGAACATCATGTAGTTGTAGGAGGCCTGCCGGGTGATGGTGGTTGGCTTTCACTTGTTGACATTCTAGGCATTTGGCGATGAAATGGACTACATCGTGCTTCATGCCCACCTAGAAGAAGAGCTTCTTCATATCTGCGTACATCTTCTTCACACCCAGATGCGTACAATAAAGTGATCTATGGGATTCCTTCAATATGATGCTTCGAATATCCCCATTCTCTGGGATGTACATCCTTCCTCGATATCTTAACAATCCATCTGTTTCCAAACTATACCCTTCGTACTTTGGATCTAACTACCTCCCACTATGGAGGTTTGAAGTAACCTTTAAATACCAACTGTCTCCTTGGAGATGCTCCAACACATGTTCCCTCAGATTGACCTTTAAGGGTACCAAGGAGAAGATTCGTGGTCTCCTACTCAAGGCATCTACGACCACATTTTCCTTTCCCTTGATGTACGATATACCAAAATCATACTCACTCATAAAATCACTCCATCGCCTTTTCCTGGCATTCAAATCTCTTTGAGTGAAGAGATGTTTTAAACTTTGATGGTCCATTTTGAGCTCAAAGTTTCGCCCAAAAAGATAGTGCCTCCAAAGTTTCAGAGCTTGCATTACAATTGCCAACTCTAAATCATGAGTCGCATATAACTCTTCGTGCTTCTTCAACTTCCTCGACACATAAGCTATCACTCCTCCATCCTACATTAGCACGGCTCCCAACCCTTTCTTTGAGGCATTTGTGCAGACTGTGAAATCCTTTTTCATATACGACACTCGTAAAATTGGCGCACTAGTTAGTAACCTCTTAAGCTCAATGAATGTGCTTTCACATTATTCTGTCCATTCATACCTGACCCCTTTGCGTTGCAAAGTGGTGATGGGTTTCGCTATTTTTGAGAATCCTTCCACAAATCTCCGGTAATAACCCGCTAGCCCCATGTAGCTTCTCACCTCATGGGCATTTTTCGGCACTGGCCACTCCATAATGGCCTTTACCTTTTCTGGGTCCACAGAGATTCCTTCGCCGGAAATGATATGACCTAAATAGTGGATTTCTTTCTGGAAGAAGGAACACTTTCACAACTTCCCATACAATTTGTTCTCTCTAAGGCAGGACAACACTATTCGTAAGTGTTCCTCTTGTTCTCTTTCATTCTTGGAATAGATGAGGATGTCATCTAAAAAGACTTGTACAAAACAGTCTAAGTACTTCTGGAATACACCATTCATGAGGCTCATGAATACTGTTGGCGCATTGGTCAATCCAAAAGGTACTACAAAAAAATCGTAATGTCCAAACCGAGTTCAAAAGGCTTTTTTGGGACATCACCTTCCTTAATCCTTAACTGATGATACCCTGATCGCAAATCGATCTTTCAGAATACTGCTGCTCCTTTCATCTGGTCGAAGAGGTCATCTATTCGCGGCACCGGGTACCTATTTTTCACTGTAGCATGGTTCAAGTCCCTGTAGTCTATCCACATTAGTAAGGATCCATCCTTCTTCTTTACAAAAATTATCGGTGCGCCCCGAGGTGAGACACTAGGCCTTATTAGCCATAAGTCCAGTAACTCCTTAAACTGCATTTGCAACTCACAAAGTTCTGGCGCTGTCATCCGATACAAAGTCTTGAAAATTGGTTATGCACCAAGTTTTAGCTCAATTGTAAAATCAAGCTCCCTCTCAGGAGGTAACCCTGGTAACTCGTTCGGGAAAACATCTTGAAATTCTAACAATACCAGATACTGATCCAATGAGGGTCCCTTCCTTTCATTCACTGCTTCCACTACATAAAGTCGACACCCTTGCCTCAAGCATCGCTTAACCTTCATAGTGGATATAAAGCGTAGCGACACTTTTCTCTGTACACCCTGGATCTCTATTGGTCTTCCTTCATCATCAACACAAAGCACCCTCTTTGCGAAGAAATCTACCAAATATCGATGAGCTACTAACCAGTCCATTCCAATGATTAGGTCATATGCCCCAAGAGTAGTGATGTATACCTTCAACCTGGTAGTACACACTCCCAGGTCTACTATACAATTATCGATACTAGGTCCTACTGCTTGTTTTTCCCCCGAAGCCATCTCGACTTGTTTAAAGTCATCGTGATCATAGGATGCCAACCCACTCTTTTCTAATGCAGATGGTGAAATGAAACTATCTGTCACACCAGAATCAAACAAAATCTTAACATTGATATGATTTAGTGTACCTGATGACTCCACCACCGTGGATTGATGTTCGGCCTGGCGGTTATTAACTGCTGCGTAAATATGGTGGCAACTACTTTCTCTCCCCATCGGTGCCTTTCCTTCTCTATGCACGAACCCTGATTATAACTCCGGGCAGTCACGCTGGTAATGGGGTCCCCCGCACCCCCAACAGGTAACGCCAGCTTGAACCTGTGCATTGTTATGTGTCTGTCTTTGAAATGAGTTCCTTTCCCTGGAACCCCTGCCCCTGTTCACTGTTCCCTGAGATGGTCGTGGTCTTGTCTACACTGTTGGCGATGAACGAGATGCTGCACTCGCTGCCATTGAAATCCCTGTAGCTACTGTCCTTGGCGTGAATCTGTTACCATACGACGGTGGCCTTGAGCCCCCTCCCCTAGGAAATGTCCTTGGGGCCTTTCCTACGAATCCAGGGTGATGTGGAAATGTCGATCTTGCACCCATTCTAGATGGTGGGGGTTCCACTTCAGTCCCTGCCGGTTGTCGCCCCTTTAAAGTCTCATTGATGGCTTCCAACGAGCGCAGTATGAGGGCTAGTTCGGGTGATGGCGGTGTTGGCGGTGCTTGCGACGACGCTCCCCTGCCTCGGTTCCCTCGAGTCCTGACCATCCTGTATGCTTTGACCTGCATCAACCAGAGTTGTCAGGGTGAGTTCCAGGATGTTTCAAATTGGTGCTACTCAAACTAGAAACAAGGTTAGGCGTAAGTTTTCTTTACTTGTATGTAAACAGACATTACTCCATTAGGGGATTGGCTAGGTTAGGGTTAGGTTTAAGAATCTAAGATTAGTTTCTTGGCCCCTACGAAAACAACTATTGGTTCCTTTGCCCTGTAGCAACGCTAGATTTGCACCTTACTTGCCACTTCCTAGGCTTACTCTCCTAGTGCATATGTCGCCTCGTTCCCACTTGTCCTAGTCTGAGCCCTTTTAATTTACGCTTACAACTTGACTAAAAATGACTTCTGACCTTATGTTTATTAATTTTCTTACATTTATCAAGGCATCCGTTAACATGTTTACTTTTTAACATTTACCTATCACATAAAAAAAAATTTGTTGTAAGGTTATATAATTACCACGTTTAATAATTAATTAGGATTAAACTGCGGCAACTGAATAATAGTCCACAACTGCCAACCACATTTCGGCATTCACCAGCGCTATGTACCTTTCGGTGTTAGTGTTCTTCTTAAGACGTCGCGTTGATCACATACGTCCCTTTGTGGGCTCCTCCCTTTATGTATTTGGCGCTTGATAGCTTTGCATGTGGTCTTGGGTATGAATGTTAAAGTATTTATTTGTGAAATTATTTGTAAAATAAACAATGCATGGCACGTTGGTAGGGCGGCCATTGTCAAATATTTGCACGGTGGGGAGGTCCGGGGTTCGAATCCCACAGAATCCATAAAAATTTACACTTAGTCTTATATTATTTAAATTAAAACTTATAATTATATTTATATCTATATACATATATATTTTTAAATAATTTAGTTTTATACTAGAGTATTAACACTTTTAAATAAATTATAAAACTAAAATTTTAATTAATTAAAAATATGAAATTTTAATTATTAAAAAGGGCGTATTAATAAAATGATAATTTAATTTAAAAGGCGCATTAATAAAAATGATAATTTAATAAATAAATAAAAACGTATTAATTCTTTTAAACAAATCATTAAAGCCAAACATTAATATATATAGAAATATATCCGTGGCATTCGCTGGCAGCCTTTAAGGTGAGGCTTTTGGCATGAGGCCCACGTGCCTGGCCTCCGGCTCTCAATACCAAACACCTAATCTCGTCTCTTTCCTCGGCTCTGGCGTTCTACTTTGGTGTTCTACTTCGTTGTCTCTTTCGTTTTCCTAGTCTGCCAAGGTTGTTATTCCAGAGCTGAAATCACAAGGGTTTTCGCTGTATATGGTTTCAGCGTTGTAAGTTTGTTGAGGTTTCAGAACAGAATTATGCATATATAAATTGGATGCGCATAGGGCAAGGGTTATTTTGACTCTCATTTTGATACATTTGCATGGAAGTGAGGTGAACCTATTTTGTTCAGACAGAATGAAGATCGTTCCAGTACCATGCTTGGAAGAAAATTATGCATATCTGATAATTGATGAAGATACATGAGAAGCTGCAGTGGTTGATCCCGTGGAACCTTAGAACATTTTACAGGCAACAAAAGTACATGGGGCAGGATGCATAATACATAATAATAATCATAAGCACAGACAAAGCGGGGAATGGCAGGGTTGTTGGCTTGGGCTGCCGATGTGGTTGGAGGAAATGCTAATGTGAATGGGAATGGGAATGGTGTCCAGTAAATTGTGTTGCGGAAATTTGGTGGACAGGAAGAAGAATACCTGAGAGAATTGGATCAGAAAGCGACATCTCTACAACGTACTCTCCAGCTGTTGAGACAACGCATTCCTCAGAGGTTACCCCATCTTCACACACATACCTCGGCCTATAATTCTTCTCTCATTCTTGAGCTCCATGCCCACTCTGCTACTCAATCATGTTATGAATCCATTATTTATGTGGAATCCACGTCATGCTCCACCAAGTAAACTCGAGATTCAATTGAACAGGGGACTTGTATCCTAATCCATTAACTCGGCCACAATAATTATTTACCACTACCATGGGGATGGAGGAGAGGATGGGTATGCGCAGAAGAAGTCACCCAAAACAGGGCTTTAGTGGGCACGAGCAAGTGAATGACATAGGCGCCAAGGGCCCGAAACAAGTTATGAACAACACAGGTGCCAAGGGTAGAGCAAGCGAATGCCAGAGAATCTAAGGGTGATAAATAACGCAGGGGTAGAAGGGTTGTGTCACAGCTTTAACCTGCATCGGTTCTTTACTCACAAGGGTTCATGGAGAGTTTTGTCGGTAAAGCAAGCGCTACACGTGAAGAATGTACCGTTGCATGGGGTGTTTGCAATCATGCCTTTCATTGTGGACCAGATATGGCAAATACAAAACAACTTAGCACATACGTCCGAGACCAGGTTCGAACTCGGAACCTATGGAAGTCTTAGAATTCTACATTTTTGGGGATATAGCGTACCTTGCAAGGACTAATGCAACAACCATAGCCAACACTTAGTTCGACTGGAAGGAAACTTCTTACGCGCACGTTTTCAAGGCTGATCTTCCAGGTATTCATCATGTCTATTTGAGGGTTTTTGTTCCTAACAATTATAAATATTTGAATATGTTGATATACATTTCGAAGTTTCTACCCATTTGTAACCTAAACCTAGGAGCAATTAACATTCAACGTCTTCATGGACATGACCTACTTCACTCAATTAGTTCTCTCTTTTGTTGTGGTGTTGCACTTATTTTCGCCTTTACTATCTTTGGGATATGAAAGGTATATAGAAGATGTATATACAACACTATTATAATTTTGTGGATACTTTTGCATAGTTTTGAATATATTGAACAACACATTATTATTCAGCTTTGACATGGTTCACTTATGGTTATTGGATAGCAAAATATCGTCATGGTTTATTTTAGGCATGTGATATTGATAAGGCGAATATAGATATATATAATTCCTTGTACCCCTGGAAATAAACTATAAACTATTTGTAATTCTTTGTATAACTATGGAAATAAACTGTCCGTAATTTTTTTGTATAACATTGGAAATAAATTGTTTGCAATTGTTTGTAATACTAGTTTGCAATAGTTTGCAATTTTTTGTAATTCTATAAGTAAACTATGGAAGAATAAGCAATAAAAAAAATGTAAAATGAAAACCCATATTTCCTTCATATTCCTGGAATAATTCAATCCAATTCCAGCCAAACCCAAATAAGTTACCAATTGTTTTGCTTCGGTAAATTTGTTTTTACATTTTCCATTCTTGTTGCATATATATATATATATATATATATATATATATATTATATTATCATTTAATAATGTGTTTGGTTTGGTTTGCAGGTTAGGCGGGAGGGACTTTGGCCCTTAAGGCTCCAGTATTTCAACTAAGTTATGATACCATATGTAATAGCCGCATTTAATTTTACATCAATCTATTTTGATAAACTAAGACAAAAATTTCATAACAAAGTAATTTTATAACAGTAACTTCCGTAACTCAAATTTTACTATGAATGATAATTTTTTTCTAACATAATACAACAATGCATAAATTTTAGAGAAATACCTTAAGTCCGATGCTAATAATCCTTTCTGTTGTTCGTAGCTTGCTTCCTTCCCGCTTCTTTAGAACACTACCCAAAACCGTCCTCCCTGCCGACTAGTTAGCTCCCTAGCCCCAGGATATCAACGGATATCCTGGCCCTCTGTGCCCAAAACCCCTAGCAACTCTGGTCCACTGTGTCAATGCCACTCACAAAATTTCACCTCCCTCTCTGCAATACTCAGAGTTCCCCCAAAATCCATGGCGAACTCCCGTAGAATCCTCCTCCCCTCAAACTCCTTTACCCCCTTATCCCTCCTTCACCGACTCTTCCTTTCATTAAATTCCTTATCCCTACATTCATTACCTTATATTCTTATTTAATGTCTTGTCCCATTTTTTTAATGCTTCTTATCTGTTATTTAATGCTTATTATCTTTTATTTAATGTTTGTTATCCCACTCATATACGTAAGTTTTAATAAATTAAATTATCAACCCTATTAATTCTTTACTCACATAATTAAAGAGTTGATTAATAATTAAATAACCATTGACAATTATGAACAAATAATTAATGATAATTAATTTAGTAAATATTATATAGGAAACATTTATTGTTTGGCTAACATCTTAGGACAATCAGATTATCAATTTAATTATAATTAATAACCTTTACATTTATTTAAGAAGGGTTGTTACAGTAACAACCCCTTGTATACCTATTTTTCGGTACTGAAATATCACTGGTAGATAGTTGATTATTGTTCTTATCGTCTACAAAGACATGGGTTTTTCTTCACTTTTCTTGGTTCCCAACTTATCAACAAGTGCTTATGTCTACAATTTCCCCATTGAGAGTCTCCCTGAACAATTAGTAGTCAAAATATCCATTAGGTAATACTCAGACCCTAACTGTATCTAAAGAAAACTCGGGTTGTTCTCTTTCTTCCCACTTACTCATAATCTAAATGAGGGTGAAGATGTATAAAATTGTAGCCTTCGTCATGGTGTTGTTCCTTCATGTTTCTCTAAATTATTCGTATGGTATTGGATAGATTAAAGGTTTGGTCTAATTTTTTTTTCTTTGTCGTTTATTTAATTGACTTAAACCTCATATTTACACCTATCATGCGGCTTGTATAAACCTCCAGAAATCATTATTTCTTTTTTTTCTCTATATTATTAGTTGGATTGATATCAGATGTTTGTTACTAATGATGCCCCCCCCCCACCCTTTTTTTTGTGAGGGTACCCATCAGGGAGATTCAGGCTCCTCCTCCCCCTTTGGGTCTGGACGATACACAATGGTTGCAGCAAAGAAGTTGTCAGATTTTCCCATCCGGAGTTAAGTTTTATTCTAGTTATACTTTTCTATTTCATTAAATCCTTTCCTATATGTAGAACGAGTTGTAATGGTTTTTCCCCTATGTTTGTAGGGTTTCGGCTACGTGGATACTTGGAGGACAACCACTGTTGTCTGCATGAAAGGTAATCAGGTTCCATTATGCCCTCCTTTAGATGCTCCGACAATTTCAGTCACAAGGGTTTATTCTCTATGATAGAGGTTATTTAATGTTGTGATACTTTGGTTGTTAAATTCCACAACCTAAACGAGGCATGATTTGAAAACTAAAGGATTGGTCGAAAAATCTCAATCGTATTTTATTATGTTCTAACTTGACATTTGAAGAAGTAAATATGATTATATTCTCTTGTTATCAGAGTAATATGAAGTTAGATATTTCACTCCTGTAGCTTCACTTTAAATATTTAACTTCGTAGATCCTTGGCAATATAGGATATGTTGGGTGTATAGCCTTTTTATCTTACAATTGTAATATTTCAGACTGAACTCAAAATTAATTAGACGGACTTCTTATTTCACTCTGAGATGTACCCAATTTTTTCTCTTGCCCTATCTTACTTCTGTGCAAATGGAATGTCTAAAACTATAAGATTTCCTGTCATGAATGGTATTGACTGGTCCATGTCTTAGGTAATTATATAGAGTTGGATTAAAATTTTATGAATTATATCATTTATGCCTAGTTTAGTTTCTTTATAAAAAAATAATCATATGCAAAAGGCCATTCGCTGAGGATGTAATATCCTACTTCTACAACCTAAGGTAGTATTTTTTTCAAATGAGAGGGCATATGTATACTCAAACTACTTCTATGAGTTTCACAATAACTTTTCATAACTCCCTGCTCGTTTATACTTGTCCTCTTACTTTCGTTCTAAGAAAACACATGTGTAACAGAGTTAAAATTATGGCTTCACTAACAGGTTCCAACATATTTAATCTATAAGTCTGTACATATACTATCCATTAAGCCAAAGTTTGGTACTATGACGAGACCTAGGAGGAGTCTCCAAACTCTCTTTTAGGGGTATTTTATTTACTCAAAAAATAGTTGATTACCGATAGACAAATGACTTTGCTGGTATAATAAAACAATTGCTCTCTGTGTAGGAAACATTTATGTTAGAGTTACTAGATTCTCTTTTAATCAATGT
>ML783111.1:225814-239012 GCA_009831015.1 Picea engelmannii
CATCGATCCATCTTCATCATGTATCAATGACAACTCATTGATCCATCTTCATCTATGCATTCTCATCAAGGACAACAAATATTATATTACATAAGTCATCATTCAATCAATCCTTTGACATCAATCAATCACTTGACATCAATCAATCAAACCATTGGCATCAATGACAACATGATCCAACAACAAATACCTCTACATATCCCGCCACTTCCATTATCAAGTGGTAAAGAATCCTCTGAAGTACTTTCATCAATAACAATGTTTTAGAAACTTCATGTTACACTTCCATTTTCAATGTTTGAAATCCCTGCATCTTTACTGGTTTGTTTTGTAAGACTCCAAAGCATACTGCTTACAATCAATATACTAAGTATCATTTTAGGATTGACCTCAACAACGTCTTCAGGTAGAATGGAAACTGAGAATCAAATCTTCCTTGCCACATTGATTATATAGGTTTCATTCAAATTATTTTCTTCCTCATTCTCCCCTTTTGTGACAATGTACCATTTCACAACCCTAATTTAAACATAACTTAGTATATTATCAATATTCCTTTGTTCATTTGGTATTGCAGATGGAAATATATAAATACAAGATAAATACAAAATAAATATGTTTGTTTTTATTTAGATAATTTATGTAGGTAATTATTATAAGATGTATATGTCCAATCCTATACAGTTGGTATCCCATAATGTATGTGGAAATACAAAAAATAGTATCATTTTGTGTTGAATCTATATTGATGCAGCCCCCCTCCTCTCTTGGGGGTTTTGCGACCTCCCAGTTTAGGATCTTTCACTCTTCTGAGTTTGATTGACAATTTGGGCTCCTTCTTGAAGCCTGATCAACTTTTACATGCCCCCTTCTTCTCCTAAGGTACAAATCTTGTGGAACTTCGCGACCCTTTCTCTAACTCTCTTGGCACTTTTTAATTCACGGGTGCTATCTCCTTCTTCTAGGCCCCTTCCTGGATGTGACCTCATCCATGACCTCACGTAAGCACATGATTGCGGGGAGGTTGTATATTCTAACCATGTATAATATCTACTGCAAACAAATATTCAGAAAAAGAACAGAAAAGATAGAATGGAAAATACAAACATTACACAGAGATTTTTCCCTTGGAAACCCAAACCGGGAAAGCCAACATATTCTATATTCATTCATATGTGATAAATTTTTTACAATACAATATACATATAGGATCCAACGACATCCAAAACCCTAAACCAATGACTTCAATTAGTCCAAAACCCCAAATCCTTAATCGGAAATAGAAAACCATCGGCAAAAACCATGTGTTGAAAAACCACCTAAATACATGACATGTTTCCTGAGGCAGGTGACACATTTCCCAAGGAACAACTACTCATGCAAAGAATATAAAACATACCCAACATTCTCCTACTTGTTGTTTTCTTTTCATACAGGGGGTTACATAGTCAAAAATCTAGGGCAACAATGTCCATGGATACTCTACACCAAGAGAACTTCTTAGTGCTCACAGATTTTGTTAATGACTCTGCAACATTCTTCAAAGTGTCTACCTTCATGAGTGATAATTTCTTGTCTTCAATCATGTCTCTCACAAAGTGATATTTAACATCAATATGCTTTGTCTTTGAAAGATAAGTCATGTTCTTTGCCAAAACAATTGCACTCTGACTGTCACTCTCTATCATTATAGCTTCCTGTACCAACCCAATACCTGAACACAATCTTTGTAACAAAATTGCTTCCTTACTTGCATGAGTGGATGTCATGTATTCAACTTCTATAGTTGAAAGTGCCACTACAACCTGTATTTTTCTCATCCAACTTATTGCTCCTCCAAACAGGTTAAACACATACCTGCTTGTAGATATCCTATGATCCAGATCTCTAGCCCAGTTTGTATCTGCAAAGCCATGTATATCCACCACTATGTCCAATCCCAGTCTTCCTTTGTAGCACAATCCATAGCTAGCAGTGCCATGTAAATACTTGGAAACCATTTATACTGTTGTCCAATGTTCCTTCCCTAGTTTTGACATATACCTGCTCAAAACTCCCACTGCATGTGCAATGTTTGATATTGTACAAACCATTGCATACTTCAAACCGCCAACTGCACTTTCATTTGGAACATGAGACATGTCCTCCTCTTCTTCATGTGTCTTGGGACACTGATTCGTAGATAACTTTACAGCAACAGGAATAGGAGCCTTGATTATTTTACATTCCTTCATATTAAACCTGTGCAATATTGTCTCAACATATTTTCTCTAATTTAACCAAAGTTTCCTCTTTTTCCGGTATCTTTTAATTTCCATGTCCAAAATGAAATTTGAAGCACCGATATCCTTCATGTAAAATTTAGAGGACAACTGAGTTTTCACATCCTGGATAATCTCCTTGTTGTTTCCTATTAGTAACATGTCATCCACATACAAGACCAAATAAATCAAATGATCACCGATTAATTTAACATACACACAACGATGCTCTTTTCTTCTTGTGAAATCATGTCCCAACATATAAATATCAAAGTTTTAAACCATACAGGGACTTTTTCATCTTGCATACCAACTCCTTCTTTCCCTTCATAGCACAACCTTTTGGTTGCTTCATATAGATTTCTTCTTCTAGATACCCATGCAAGAATGTTTTCTTCACATCCATCTATTCTACTTCAAAATAAAATGCAGTAGCAATAGATAAAATAAATCTTATAGAGGTTAACTTGGCAACAAGAGAAAAATCCTCACCAAAATCATATCCCTCAACTTGGGAATAACCCTTTGCTACTAACCGAGCTTTGTATTTCTCCACTCTTCCTTCTACATTCAACTTCTTTTTAAATACCCATTTTCTTCCAATGGGAAACTCCACTAGATATCAAGCCTCATTCTTATCCAAAGATGCCATTTCTTTGTCCATGGCCCTTTTCAAGAGATTTTCATCCTCTGAATCCACTGCCTCCCTGACAGTTCTAGGATCATCATCAGTAATAGACAAAGCAAAATTTGAATGGAAATAAGATGGATTATACCTTTCCGATATCCTTCTTTCTCAAACCCATCTCCTCAATACTAGAGTATGAGGATCTTCATCTTCCGATTCATGTTCTTCTATAGAGTCTGATTCATCATCCTTTAAATCAAACTCTATTTTCTCTCTTTATTCCTTACTTGGTAGGAATTCCTATTTAACAACATCCTTCATTTCTCTAAATACCACATCTTGGATATACACTACCTTCTTAGTTTCCGGGTTCCAAAGCTTATAACCTTTGAGACCATATTTATATCCAATAAAGATACACTTTTCAGCCTTCTTATCCAACTTACTCCTATTTTCCTTTGGAACATGAACATATGCATCACATCCAAATACCTTGAGATGTGTGAGAGAAGGTTCCTTACTAGTCCATACCTCTTGTGGAGTCTTGTCATCCAACGTTGATGAGGGTGATCTGTTGACCAGCTAACATGTAGTACCCACTGCCTCTATCCATAATTCTTTCCCTAATCCGAAACCACTGAGCATGCACCTTTCTTTTTCCATCAGCGCCTTATTCATCCTTTATGCAACTCCATTCTTCTGAGGTGTATATGGAGTAGTATTATGGCTTGCTATACCTCACCTCTTAAAGAATTATTCAAATTCATTTGTGCAAAACTCTCCACCATTATCTGTCCTCAACACCTTAATTCTTTTCTCTATTTGATTCTCAACAAGATGCTTAAACTCTTTAAACCTGTCAAAGACTTCATATTTCTTCCTGAGGAGATATATCCAAGTATTCCTCGAGAAGTCATCACTAAATGAGATGTAGTACATAGATTTTCCCAATAATGTGATCGACACATGTCCAAAAACATCACTGTGAACTAGCTGTAAGATTCCTTCTGCCCTCTTTGACCAGAGGGGAATCTTACCCAATTATGCTTCCCATATAGACAATGTTCATAGAAATCAAAATCTAGAGAGAAGTTAGACATACCTTCAACCATACCTTTACCGTGTAGTAGTCGAAGACGCTTCTCTCTAATATGCCCCGATATTTGATGCCACAACAAAACCTTTTCTCCAGAGACTATAGGATTTATTTCTTCTTCAACTCCAATACCAGGAACAATGGAACTATTACACCCATCACTAATAGTTCTTCCTTCTAGCTTATACATATTTCCAAACCAAACTCCTTTCATCAACACCATTTCTCCTCGAACCATCCTACAGGTTTGCTTTTCAAATATTATTTTTACCACTGCATCTTCGATTTTTATTACAAAAATCAAATTTATGGCAAAACCTGGTATGTGAAGAACACCAAACAGTGTTCTAATCCTTCCATATGTGAGCCTCAAATTGAATCTTCCTCGTGCCATGATTCTAGTTTTCAAATGATCACCTAAGAAAACATTACCTCCATCATAACTTTCATATTCACAAAACCACTCCCTGTTGGGAGTCATATGAAAGGATGCACCAAAGTCAACCAACCATGCCTCATGATCTGCATGTGTGCTTGAAGAAGCCAAGTACAGATCCCCTCCTTCTTCCCTGGAGTTCTTTTATTTTGTAGAATAAGATTATTCAGATCCCTTATTTTTCTCAACTTTGGATCTACATTGCTTCTTGTAGTGCCCTTGTTTTCCAAATCTCCAACATACCCTTACAAAATTTCTGGTAGATTTATATCTACCTGTCAGATACCCACTGCCATAATTGGATTTTTCTGATCTTCTGCCAAATCAGAAGCCCTAAAAACATCCATGGAGGACCAGTGTAAGCTGGCTCTTTCTCTCTCCCTGCTCCCATGTGGTCGCGGGTCATGATCATAGTCTGAATAAACGCAGTACCTCTTTCCTATTTCACGCCTCGGTGCTACAGTGATGTCGAGTCGTTTGAATTGGTAACTGTTGAACCCCAACAGGGCTAGCGATCGGCCAATGGGGATGAATCCCTACAGGGTTAGCAAATGGATAATAGGGACAAATCCCAACAGGGCCAGTGAACAGCCAATGAGAAACGACCCCGTTGCATGGTTAAGTGAAATACAGGTGGCAGAGAGGGAAACGTGACACGGTAGTCGACATGACAAGAGGGGCCCCACTTCACATGCCACACTATTTCGGACCCCCCTGCCCCCATTAAATCCAGAATGGCAAGGAGGTTCTGGAATCCGCCTGAGCATCGTTGATCATGATGAATTAATCTCGACCATTCGAGAGTTGTGTGTCCAATTCTAGACCCCCCCCCCNAAGGGGGCTCTGGAATGCATCCTCGACCGTATATCTTGGTGGGTGGACTCTGGCCATCCAGATCTCTTTGCTACTTACCCTAATGCGCACTCGTACCCCAGCGTAAAACTTGCATCTCTTCCTCACATTGGATGGTCTTTATGGACCCTGAGATTTCCTGAAGGAATCTTGTTCATCCATTGGGACTTAGCCACATTCTATTGTCTCAACATTATGGATCGGGATTTGTCAAGTCAAGAGCCCAAGTTTTTATCAGTGGAACTCTCGAATCCCCGATCCCCGAAATGGGTAATCTCTCAACATGTCACCTCCTTAAATCAGACAGTCCACAACTACTCTGGGATTTCCACCCAGGAAAATCCCGATCCCTTGTCGCCAGGACTCCCGATCTCGCGATTTTCGATTCCCTGGAAATGGGTGATCTCTTGACATGTGGTCTCCATTAATCGGATGACTTAGATCCATCCCAGGGTTTTCACTAGGGAAAATCGCGACCTCTTGTCAACAGTAATCTCGATTCCGCGATTCCCGATTTCCCGAAATGGGTGATCTCTTGACACGTGGCCTCCGTTAATCAGATGGCTTAGATCTGTTCCAGGGTTTTCACCAGGGAAAATCCTGAACTCTTGCCAACAGAAATCCCGATTCCATGATTATTGATTTCCCAAAATCCCGATTGACAATTTGGGCTCCTTCTTGACACGTGGGCTCCGTTAATCGAACGGCTTAGATCCGTTCCGGGGTTTTCACCAGGGAAAATCCCAAACTCTTGTCAATAGGAATCTTGATTCCGTGATTCCCGATTTCCTGAAATGGGTGATCTATTGACACGTGGCCTCCTTTAATTGGATGGTTTAGATCCGCTCCGGGGTTTTCACCAGGGAAAATCTCGAACTCTTGTCAACAAGAATCCTGATTCTGTGATTCTCGATTTCTCAAAATGGGTGATCTCTTGACACATGGCCTCCGTTAATTGGATGGATTAGATCTGTTCTGGGGTTTTTCGCCCCTATACACTGGAGTCTTAACCCTCGGGTAACTCCAGACAAATCCAATGGCTGTCGGGTTTTTCAGCCAAGATCTGACGGTTCATATTGGTTCCTACCCATGCATTCTTCCACGACTCCCTAGGCGTGGAAAAGATCCATGCTTTAGAGACTCTCATGAACCTTGGGGATCTATGGTCCTAAACTCTTCACTACACATGAAGACATAGGAAAACAAAGTGGTAAGGAATTTAATGCCCTACTTTCTCCTACTAACCTAACAGTCATGGGTGACCGAAGATTCCCCGATGAAATCTCATCCGTTGATTAATACCTATCAGGGTTAAAGTATTTAACTTTCCAGCTTCTTCCTCCGATCTGACGGTCATGAGTGACCATAGACCTCTTGAAGGAATCTCATCCGTTGATTTGTTACTTCATCGTTATGCTATCTTCTCAATTTTCAAGAGAATCGTTCCTCCTTATGCAGGGTTACTGAGGCCTTACGCCTTCACAAACGCCTTCCCGGTTCTTGATGGGATTTTCAAGGAAGGTATTTCTATGAGGAGATTTACTCAGGGTACTACCTGAGGTATATAAGGAGGTTGTCCCCCCCCTGAGAACCAGACATGAACTCTGAATTAGATCAGGACACACATAAATAACGAATTCATGAGGACATAAACCATACAAAATCTTTCCATATAGATATACAACTACTAGTTCTGATCAAAACACCATACAATCATTCTTATAATGAAATCATTCACAGTTTCACAGCTTATGAGCATAATTATTAGAATAAGAACATATATATATATATATATATATATATATATATATATATATCAAGATTCTAGAGGCAAAACACTTATCAGAGATAACACTAAGGGTCAAGCAACTGCTGAGAGGGGTGCTCGTTTCCACCCAACCGTAGGCTTAGCGACTCCTAGTGGATTTACCACTAGCCACCCCTGAGCTGAGACCACGATGTTGTGAGACTGATTCTCTATTTTCCAGTGACCAGGAGTGAAGGTTGTAATCCTTCCTCTCTGCTGTCACTCACTCTTCATATTGCCAGAGTTCTCCCCTCGCGTGCCCCCCCCCAATCACTTCTACCCCACGCCTTATCCTCTTGCGAGGTTGTGTGTAGCGTGATTACCCTTGCACTGGCCAGTTATGGTGGCTCTACAGATGGGCGGTTCACCTCCCCATCCCTCATTAATTCCCAAGGAGCCATCAACCTACCGGTCTGCGAGGCATTTAATTCGGGGCCAGCGAGTCGCTTTTGGTTCTCCGGGCCAGTGATGTCCAAATACGGTATTAATTCTCGGTGGCAGTTAACGCCACCTTTCCAGGTGCCTTCCACCACCATCATGGTCTCCTTTTCTACACATCCCCTCTCAGCAGTCCTGAAATAAAATTCATAATGTTATTCACATTTATTAACCTTTTCCTCAACGTCCATTTACATCACATAATCACATTTATGAGTTTTCCATAGTTCTTGGCCAGTCCAGTTATTTTTACAAACTGGGGGAAATAGGGTGTTACAATTCCCTCCCCCTTAAAAGGGAACATCATCCTCAATGTTCTTATCTACTAACATGAATTTTATGTATAGAAGTAAACAAAATCGGATATGCATGTCTCGTGGCATCCTCCATTTCCCATGTAGCCTCATCTGGGCCAAAATGTTTCCACTGCACCTTGACCTATGCAATGGTTATATTCCAGAGCAGGGTTTCCTTTCTGTCCAGTATGCATTGGGGTTCTGGTAGAAATTATCCCTTCGGTTCCACCTGGATCACAGACCAGTCAATTATATGATTAACATCATGTACATATTTCTTCAACAATGAAACATGGAAAACATTATGTGCTTTTATTGTGGGAGGAAGTGCTAGCCGATAGGCTACAGGTCCCACTCTATCTAGAACCTCAAAGGGTCCACAATACCAGGGTGCCAACTTGGAACAAACTCCCATTCTTAGGGAACTCCTTCTGGGCTTAATTCTGAGATATACATGGTCTCCCATTTTGAACTCTCTTGCAGTTCTCTTTTGATCAGCATAACTTTTCTGTCGGTTCTGAGCGACCATCAGATTTTGTTTTATCTGAGACACTTGTTGTTCCATTTCTTTCAACATGTCGGGTCCAAAAGAAATCCTATTTACAAGATTACTCCAGCTGACTAGAGTATTACACAGTCTACCATAAAGGACCTCGAAGGGACTCATCTTTAAGGATGCTTGGTAGCCATTGTTGTAGGCGAATTCTACCAATGGCAGGTAGTCTTCCCATTTATTGGGTTGATGCATTACATGCATCCTTAACATATTCTCTAATATCTGATTTATTCTTTCTGTCTGTCCATTGTTTTGAGGGTGATAGGCGGTGCTGAACAACAATTTGGTCTCTAAACCAGCCATCCGTGATTTCCAAAAATTGGAAGTAAATTTTGTGTCTCTGTTAGATATTATCTCTTTCAGCATATCGTCCAGTCAGAATATCTCTTTCATGAATATCTGGGCGATATATATCACCTTGCAGGTTGATTTGACGGGGATGAAATGAGCGGACTTTCTCAGTTTATCCACCACCACCATAATGGCATCATTCTGTTTGGTTGAAGTTGGTAATCCAGTGATAAAATCGATGGAGATGGTTTCCCATTTACATTATGGGATGGGTAAAGGGTGTAATAGTCCTGCTGGGTGTCGATGTTCTACTTTAACCTATTGGCACTCTATGCATTGGGACAAATATTTGGCTATGTCTTTCTTCAATCCAGGCCAATAAAATTGTTTCCGGGTGGCAGTGCTAATTTTCTGGTATTCTGGGTGACCAATGTATGGTATTTTATGTAGTTCATCCATAATGAACCTCTTCAAGTCATCAAAATTTGGAATGTACAGTCTATCTCTGTAAGTGAGCAGACCTCCTTTGGTCATCTGGTAGCCTTCATACTTTACTTCATAGGTTTCTTGCTATAGGTACAGGGTCAAAGTTCGAACGAAGGGATCTGTCTCTTGTGCATTTCTGACTCTGTTCTTGACATCTGTTTCGCAGGTACTCACCACTGCCAGGTGAATTGTTTTCATGCTTCTGCTAAGGGCATCGACCACCCTATTTTCCTTCCCTTTGATGTGTTTGATTTCAAAATAAAATTCGCTAAGGAGGGCCATCCATCTAGGTTGTTTAGAATTGAGCTTTGGTTGGTCGAATAAATACCGTAATCCACAGTGATCTATCATAAGTACAAATTTTCTTCCCAAGAGGTAATGCCTCCACATTTTTAAGGCATGCACTATGGCAACCAGTTATAGATCATGAGTCACATAGTTGACCTCATGTTCATTCAATTTTCAGGATTCATAGCAGATCACCTTTCCTTCCTGCATAAGGACTCCTCCGAGCCCTTCCTTACAGGCATTTGTGCACACAAGGAAGCCAGCTTCTGGGTCAACGATTTTCAACACGGGTGCATGGGTTAGTAGATGTTTGATGGTTTGAAATCTTTCTTCACATTGCTATGTCCACGGGAATTTTGTCCCCTTCTTCTGGAGGGAAGTGATTGGACAACCAATCTTGGAGAATCCTTTTATAAATATCCTATAGTATCCCACCAAACCCATAAAGGATCTGATGTCTGAGACATCCTTTGGGGTAGACCATTCCATGATAGACCTAATCTTGTCAGGCTCTACTGCTACCCCTTCCTCGGACAGAACATGTCCCAAGTAATGTATTTGCTTCTGAAAGAAGTCACATTTGTTGAATTTAGCATAGAGTTGATGCTCTCTTAGCACTTCTAGCACAAGTCTGAGATGCTCTTCATGTTCTTCTCTATTCTTAGAGTAGATTAATATGTCATCAATGAATACTAGTACAAGCTTATCTAAAAATTTACTGAGTACATTGTTCACTAAGCACATGAAAGTGGCAGGGGCATTGGTTAACCCAAATGGCACTACTACAAACTCATAATGACCATACCGTGTTCGGAAAGCAGTTTTATGGATGTCTCACCCTTGATTTGGACTTGATGGTATCCCGACCTCAAGTCAATATTTGAGAAAATAGATGCGCCTCCCAACTGATCGAATAGATCATCGATCCTGGGAAAGGGGTACTTGTTGTTTATGGTTACTTTATTAAGTTGTCTATAATCTATACACAGTCTAAGGGTGCCATCCTTCTTTTTCACAAACAAGACTGGTGCTCCCCATGGGGACACGCTGGGTCAAATATAACCCTCATCCATCATTTCTTTGAATTGTAATTTGAGTTCCACTAACTCAGGTGTGCTTATCCGGTAGGGTGTCCTAGACACCAGCACCGCTCATGGTGCGAGCTCTATCGAGAAGTCAATGTCTCTTCTTGGAGGTAGACCCTGTACCTCTTTCAGAAACAAATCTCTGTATTCTCTCAATATAGGGTGTTCATCAGGGCTTGGTTTATCACCTTCAGTTGTTTTCAGCACCTGCATTTCATATATGGGACATCCCTTTCGACAATACTTTCTCATTTGCAGGGCTGATATTTGTCTCACCGAGACCGGTTTTCGGATCCCTTGAAGGGTTATCCTTTTTCCTTCTTTGATCACACATTCTAAGGTTTTATGGTAATAGTTCAATTTGGCTTTATGGGAAGACACCCAATCCATACCAATCAACAAATCATATGATCATAGGGGTAATACGTTAAGGGTTGCTTGGGTGGGGAATTCACCCAACATTAACTGGCAGGCTGGTATGGCCTCTACCACCTTTCTTTTAGTGCTAGTGGCTAACTGTACCAACCATGGCTTGGTTTGTTTTTGTGGCTGTATCTTACACTTATCCACAGTCTTAGGGGCTATATAACTCAAATTTGAACCAGGGTCAATTAAAACAGACACTAGATGGTTGAAAATCATACCTTCTATTTCCACCACTGAAACCTGGTGGTCAGCTTGGTTATTATCCAAGGCTGCATAAATCTGCGGCACACTCCTTGCCACATCATTGACTATGGTAGCTTCTTGAATGTTATAAAATTTCTAACTATTCTGTTGTTGGTGTGGACAGTCTCTCAGGAGATGCTCTTCTCCGCAACCCCAACATTTTAGAGGTTCTTTCTTTGGGTTATTAGTCTTTACTAGTATAGGTCCAGAAGTTTTATTTCCGTCTGATGATGGAAGGTTTTGATGGAGTACACTTCGAGTTAGAAAGTTCATTATGGGGTTCTTCTTGTAGCTCTTAAATCCTAAGGATTTGATCCCCTTTTTCTGAAATTTTGAACCACTCTTCTGTCTCCAGTCTCCACGAGACTTTGCCCGATGTCCATATTGTTCATGACAATATGTTTCCTTTTGAATAGTGTCTTATAAGGTCTTTGGCTCGTCGAATTCAATTCAGTTTCGGTATTCCTTGGGTAGCCCACTGATGAAGCATTGCGCCTTCACCTTCTCTTCTTTGATGTAGGGTACATGTCTCAATAAGTCGAGGAATTTGTTGACATATTCCTCTATAGTAAGTTTTCCCAGTTTGAGTTCATAAAACTCTTTAGCCTTCTCGTCGAAATATCTTTCCGACAAATTCTTCTTCCAAAAGTACTTCTCAAACCGTTTCCAAGATAGGTCCTCCTCGTGGACCCCTTTCATATTCTTAATGTATTCCCACCAGATGGAAGCCTTTTTGTTCAGATTGAGAGTGTCCACTCGGGCCTTCAAATTCTCTGAAAAATCATGGACTCTGAAATATTTCTTCAGTACAAGTAGCCAAGCCTCGGATTCCTCTCCCTTCTTTGTCTCACCATAGAAGGAGGGAGGTTTGGCTTTTCTGAATTCCTCAAATTTATGACTCTTGGAAGTGTTTTTCTTCTTCTATTTTCTTCGAGAATAAGAACTGGTCCTACTGCTGGAAGAGCCTTCTGAATCTCTAGCTTCCTTCTCAGTGGAATCATCCGGCACGGGTCCTTTACCTCTGGGGTGGACCTTTCTTGAGGTTCTCCTCTCAGTATGGCCACTGATACGACCATGTTTCTGCACTTTAGGTTCATGCTTCATTTTTCACTGTAGGTCGGATAAGCTCTGCAGTAACACTGCATTAATTTCAGTTTTATTTTCTTGTTCTTTCATCATCCTTTCATTGTCAGCCTTGCATCTTTGCAAATCAACCATGAGACTCCTCATAGTTTCGATTAGGTCTGGAGGGATTCCTATCACTCTTCTTTCATCAGACTCTTCATCTCTATTGTGGGAGCCTTCTCCCATCTCTTGGTGAGTCACCATTCTCTGCAATTGTAAATTCCTGTGGCTGATCGTCCGCTTAGGTGAAAAGACAAACGTTGATTGTTAGTCAAGAGTTAGATATATTTTTATAATCTGTGCATAATTTATAATTCTTTCACATGCATACACAGTCGGGTTCTTGTTTCCAAGTTTTCAATCCTGGACAAGAGAGTTACATTAGGGGGTTTCTCTTCGTAGGAGTACCTCGAATGCAACTTATGCGCAACTCGTTCATGAGCCCAATTAGGCCAAGTGTTGTAACCATGCTCTAATACCATTTCGTCAAATACCCACTACCATAATCGGATTTTTCTGGTCTTCTGCCGAATCAGAAGCCCTAAAAACATCCACAAAGGACCAGCGTAAGCTGGCTCTTTCTCCCTCCCAACTCACATGTGGTCGTGGGTCATGATCACAGTTTGAATAAATGCAGTACCTCTTTCTTATTTTGTGCCTTGGCGCTACAGTGATGTCGAGTCGTTTGAATTGGTAATCGTCGAACCCCAATAGGACTAGCGATCAACCAATGGGGATGAATCCCTACAGGGTTAGAAAATGGATAATAGAGACAAATCCCAATAGGGCCAGTGAACAACCAATGAGAAATGGCCTCATTGCATGGTTAAGTGAAATACAAGTGGAAGAGAGGGAAACACGACACGGTAGTTGACATGACAGGA
>ML783111.1:239187-304017 GCA_009831015.1 Picea engelmannii
ATTAAAGGCAGAATGGAAAGGGGGCTCCAGAATGCATCCTCAGCTGTAGATCTGGGCATGTGGACTCTGGCCATCCAGATTTGTTCGCTACTTACCCTAATGGGCGCTTGCACCCCAGCGTAAAACTGGCATCTCTTCCTCACATCAGATGGTCGTTACGGACACTGAGATTTCCCGAAGGAATCTTGTCCGTCCATTGGGACTTAGCCACACGCTATTGTCTCGACATTATGGATCAAGATTTTTCAAGGAAAGAGCCCGATTTTTTATCAGCGGAACTCCCGAATCCCCGATCCCTGAAATGGGTAATCTCTAAACATGTCACCTCCTTAAATCGGACGATCCACAACTGCTCCGAGGTTTCCACCTAGGAAAATCCCGATCCCTTGTCACCACGACTCTCGATCTCACGATTTTTTATTCCCCAGAAATCGGTGATCTCTTGACATGAGGCCTCCGTTAATTGGACGACTTAGATCCATCCTGGGGTTTTCACCAGGGAAAATCTCGAACTCTTGTCAATAGGAATCCCGATTTCACGATTCCCGATTTCCCAAAATGGGTGATCTCCTGACACGTGGCCTCCGTTAATCAGATGGCTTAGATCTGTTCCAGAGTTTTCACCAGGGGAAATTTTGAACTCTTGTCAATAGGAATCTCGATTCTGTGATTCCTGATTTCCCGAAATGGGTGATCTCTTGACACATGGCCTCCGTTAATCGAATGGCTTAGATCCGTTCCGGGGTTTTCACTAGGGAAAATCCCGAACTCTTGTCAATAGGATTCCCTATTTCCAAAAATGAGTGATCTCTTGACACGTGGCCTCCGTTAATCGGATGGCTTAGATCCGTTCCCTGGTTTTCACCAAGGAAAATCCTGAACTCTTATCAACAGGAATCCCGATTCCGCCATTCCTGATTTACTGAAATGGGTGATCTCTTGAAACGTGGCCTCTGTTAATCGAACGGCTTAGATCCGTTCCAGGTTTTTTTTCCCCTATACACTGGATTCTTAACCCTCGGGTAACTCCGGACAAATCCAATGGCTGTCGAGTTTTTCAGCCGAGATCTGACGACTCATATTGGTTCCTACCCGTGCATTCCTCCACGACTCCCTGGGTGTGGAAAGATCCACGGTCCAAAGACTCTCATGAACCTTGGGGATCTATGGTCCTAAACTCTTTGCTACCCGCAAAGACACAGGAAAACAAAGTGGTAAGGCATTTAATGCCTTACTTTCTCCTACTAATCTAACAGTCATGGGTGACCGTAGATGCCCCAACGAAATCTCGTCCATTGATTAATACCTATCAGGGTTAAAGTACTTAACTTTCCAGCTTCTTCCTCCGATATGACAGTTGTGAGTGACCATAGACCTCCCGATGAAATCTCATCCGTCGATTCGTTACTTCATCCTTATGATGTCTTCTCAGTTTTCAAGAGAATCGTTCCTCCTTATGTAGGGTTACTAAGGCCTTACGCCTTCACAACCGCCTTCCCGGTTCTTGATGGGCTTTTCAAGGAAGGTATTTCTATGCGGAGATTTACTCAGGGTACTACTTGAGGTATATAAGGAGGTTGTCCCCCCCCAAGAACCAGACGTGAAGTCTGAATTAGATCAGATGCACACAAATAACGAATTCATGAGGACATAAACCATACAAAATCTTTCCATATAGATATACAACTACTAGTTCTGATCAAAACACCATACAGTCATTCTTATAATGTTATCATTCATAGTTTCACAGCTTATGAGCATAATTATCAGAATAAGCACATATATATATCAAGATGCCAAAGGCAAAAAACTTATCAGAGATAACACCAGGGGTCAAGCAACTGCTGAGAGGGGTGCTCGTTTCCACCCAACCATAGGCTTAGCAACTCCCAGCGGATTTACCACCAGCCACCCCTGAGATGAGACCAGCATGCTGTGAGACTGTGCCTCTGTTTTCCAGTGACCAGGAGCGAAGGTTGCAATCCTTCCTCTCTGCTATCACTCACTCTGCATATTTCCATATTTCTCCCCTTGTGTCTGCCCCCTTCCCAATCGTTTCTACCCCACGCCTTATCCTCTTGCGAGGTTGCATGTGGCGTGATTACCCTCTTACTAGCCAGTCATGATGGCTCTACGGATGGGAGGTTCACCTCCCCATACCTCATTAATTCCTGAGGAGCCATCTACCTACCAGTCTGCGAGGCATTTAATTCGGGGCTAGCGAGCCGCTTTTGTTTCTCCGGGCCAGTGGAGTCCAAATATGGTATTCATTCTCGGTGGAAGTTAACACCACCTTTCCAAGTGCCTTCCACCACCATCGTGGTCTCCTTTTCTACACATCCCCTCTCAACAGTCCTGCAATAAAATTCATAATGTTATTCACATTTATTGACCTTTTCCTCAAGGTCCATTTACATCACAGATTCACATTTATGAGTTTTCCATAGTTCTTGGCGAGTCCAATTATTTTTACAAACTGGGGGAAACAGGGTGTTACACTACCATTATACTTAGATCTCCCACTTGAGAAATTAGATCTATTTCTTTCCTGGTAACTTCCTCTTCCAGATAACGCATCTATGCTATGTCCTTCCATATTATTTCATCTCATCTCCTCCGACAACAAAGATGAGACCACTTCCTCAAACTTCAAGGAAGTGGTATTACTACCTATGGCCACACCCAGAATATCACACGAGTCTGGTAAAGAACACAATAAATTGATACATTTATCTTCATCTGAAATTTTAATCTCAATAGATACTAACTGACTTACCATAGTATTGAAGGCGTTTAAATGTTATGCCACCAATTCTCCATCTCTCATCCTTAGGTTATACAACTTATTTCTCGGTAATAGATTATTCACTAGGGACTTAGACTGATACAACTTCCCCAACTTTTCCCATAAATCCTTGGATGTATCCTCCTCTGATACATTCAGTAATACTGAATCAGAGAGACATAGTCGGATTGTTCTCTTTTCCTTCCGATACAACTTTTTTTAGTCGTCTGCTGAAGTTCCTGTAGGTGCAGTACTTGGATATACCATGATCCACTGATCTCTATGCACCAATAGATCTTCCATATTGAGCTTCCACAACTCAAAAATTTTCCCATTAAACTTCTCGATCTCCAACTTCGAATTGCTTGCCATTTCTTTTCACTTGAAAAATCAATAACACATATATCCCACTGTAACAAGGCTTATAATAGTCCTGAGCCAAACCCTTTACTACAAAGGCATCCCCCTGAAGACAATAAATCTCTGTTACCAAATGTAGATTAAAACCTTGTACAATATCTACTGCAAACATATATTTAGAAAAAGAACAGAAAAGATACAATGGAAAATACAAACATTACACAAAGATTTTTCCCCTAGAAACCCAAACCGGGAAAACTAGAATATTCTTCATTCATATGTGATACATTGTTTACAATACAATATACATATGGGATCCAGTGGCATATAAAACCCTAAACCAATGACCTGTATTATTCCAAAACCCTAATTCCTTAACCAAAAATAGAAAACCATCGGCAAAAACGATGTGCTAAAAAACCACCTAAATACGTGACACGTTTCCAGAGGCAGAAAAAAAACTTTTGGGGGGCACTTACCATGAACCCCTGTGCACCCAACGCATATGATTAGAAACTAATTCTTTTTCAAAGAATATAACACATACCAAAAAGTGGCCTGGAGTGGTTTGAGACCACACCGCGTTTCTCCACACAATTCACTACCAGCTACCATGTATCTGTTTCGAAATACCGTGGTTTCAATTATGGCCCACTCTAATATTTTTAAAACCCGGGCAGTTTTACCCCTACAATAAAGTGCTACCATATATATTGTTATCTCAACAATGCTTCTTGACCAACGTCTAATATCTTCCTCCTTTCCTCCTTTTTCATGCACTCCCAAATCTCCACAATTTATCGACGTGTGCCCTCCCTTCAAATCGACGGCTACGATTGATTTCTCCTTTCAAGCTTTGGGAGTTTCAACTCTCAAATATTACTTTCTATGAAGTGGATATCTTACGAAGTGGAATATCTACTGACACCCATCCTTATAAAACAGTTGGCTCAGATGAAATCCATCTCTCCAGCCTTCGAGAGTTCTTGTTCAACACCTCCTTTTTCTCCCATAGTGACTTTTCTCTGAAATATCAAATATTTTTCCATGCATCCTCCTCAAATCAATGATGCTCATCCACTTCATTAATTTGGCCTTCTAACCAATACCAAATCAATGGTATTCATCCCCCTTCTCAATCAATGACTGAGATTTACTTCGAGGCTTCGACACTTTCACAATCTTCTTTCCTCCGAAGTATTCGATACCCAGAGTTCTGGATCTAACGCCACACGTCCACCTCAAATAAACAAATTTCATCAACTTCAGGACTTCATCCTTTGGGAGTTTGAAATCCTCTATTCTCTCTTTTTTCTAAAGTGATTTCATCCATATTCCACGATATGTTGACACGTACCTCCCACTGATCAATGGTCTCGATTTCCTTCGTCTCTTTGGGCTTTGAGAGTTTCAAACTCTCCACACTTGATTCCTCACGAAGTTATTCTACCTGGAATACATGATCTATTAACATGTATCGCCCCCTTGATATGACGGTTATTATCTTCTTCGGCTCTTTGGGATTCGAGAGTTTCAACTCCTATGCACTCATTCCTCCCAGAGTACTTTCACCCGAAAATAATAGATTTCTGCCATGCGTCCCTCTAGATCTAACGATCTATATTCACTTATGCTCTTCAGGTTTCGGGAGTTTCAAAATCATTCACATTCACTCCTCCCAAAGTTATTTCACCTGAAGACTCAGATATTTTTACGCCTATCTCCTCGTGATCAACATCCTGGATCTATTTCGGCCTTCGACTATTTGGTGATTTTCCTTCTCCTCATCTACGAAATTTCAAATTTCTTCCACTCCAGATTTGTAGATCGTGTGCCACCTATCCCTACAGATGATGGATGGTCCATAATCGCTTAGGTACTTCGGGACTTCAGCAAGTCCGCTCTCTTCTGCAAACAAAGGATTAAGGCTCGTTGACTTTACCTTGATCGAATGACTGTCAATCATCTACACATAGATCTGACGATTGTGATCTATTTCTTCCTCAACGCACTCCCTTGGGTGTGTGGACATAGATTCAACAGTACAAATTTCTTCCCACAACTAACCTAATGGTTGTTGTCTCTCCTGCTCCTAAGCTTTGGATTTATTTTGACTTGGAGGAGTTTGTAGGTGTTCAAAGGCTTCGGCCTTTGCTCCTCTTGCGAGCCGGATTTATTGGGTTTCGTCTGCGTTTTTGCTAACACTATTTATTTTGATATTTTTATGGATTACTTATTTTCCTAAGGGTATCGACCCTTCTAATCCCTTCAAATGGTTTTGGTTCCCTCCTGGCAACCTCTTCTCAAAGCACACCTTGTTGAGCATTTTCTACAGAGTGTTCAACAACTCTATGACTATCTTACTATGATACTCTTCTCCTTCAACTCGACAGAGAGTTCTCATTGTACACACTTGCACCTTCTTGATTCCCACCTTGAAGAGATTTACAGATTCCTCAGTAAATCTATGAGTGTCTTCTCCTTGATACTCTTCTTGTCTCTCTCTGAACTCGAAGAATAATTATTCTGTGCACACTTGCACCTGCTCAATGACCACCTAGTATATCTCTACATAGTTATCAATGACTTTCTCTTTCTGTGCTTCCTCTTCACAATTTACCCTCCAAGGTATTCAACAACCTTGAGGTTTCCCTTAAGTTGTTATCACTCTGGCGTGCCCTCATGGCACATTCTTTTCTGACTCCACAGAGTTCATATGCGCACTCCTTGTGTTGGCTACATAACCTCCAATGTTTTGTTGTCCACTCCTTTCACATCCTAAAGAACCTAGAATAATATTTCAAACTCAAAAAATATCGTGAAATCTATCTTCCTACTATATATGAAACCTATCATACACCTACAACATACATTCATGAAACACATAAACAATCATATGAAGGAAAAACTATTGTCTTTTTCATTAATATGAAAATTTGTTTACAATATGTGCAGGTTGGACTAAAACAGAGTCTCAGCTCTCTCAAGCTCTCTCAAAGAACTATTCGACATACTATTTATTATCTTATGATCTTCTCAAGACCTTCTCTCAGAATATCCTCTTCCTTACTCTAAAACTCCCTGATGAAATCTGATACAAAGATCTCTTTACAAAAGAGGGGCTCTATGGGCCTATCCTTTCCTTCACCTAACCTCATATATTACATTGAAGTTTCATAAATGTCCATCTATTCTGAATTGAATTTAGAGCCACCAACCTATCAGCCATGAAAGGTGACCTTCTGTTATGCTTGTACAAAGGCATGGCTTGGTTTCCACTCAACCTTATAGTATTAATCCCTATAGGATCATATTTCAAATTTAAAAATCGGAGGGTCGATGCCTCTCCCTTTCTCTAATGCACGCCTATGTGTTGGCTTGTTGGAACATATGTTGATGTGGAAGGATTCTCCTACATCATATACTCAATAAAACATAAAATATGTGGGTTGATTTCATTTTATCCAAGATTGAAACTTGATTTTGTTTCTGAACCTTGTAAGGACAAGATGAGGCTTCCCTTCAACTAAGTCTCATGTTCTAGTATTTACTATTGTTCATTCATTGGAATTTGATTTTCATTTAGTTCTCATGGATTAATCTTTGGTTTCATATTTATTGCTCGACCATTGATGGTTCCAAGAACAACCACATTGATCCATTTACATAGAAGAATACGATATTTCATTATATCAAAGAGATCATTTGTCATAGGATCAATTGGAAGGTATCTTTTCACCACTAGATAATCTCTAAGGTAGTTATTGATATGAGTAAAAAATGAAACATTCTCAGATTCACCAATTTTGTAAAGAAAGGTGGTTTTGGTAGTATTTAGAAATGCATATTTGTTCTTGAAACCACTTAATTTTGTATCTACATGTGTCTGCAAATTAAAATATATATGTTGAAAACATTTGAAATCCACAATCTCTTTTTCATTTGAATGTTATTTCCTTAAAAATCATACTACGTCCTCCTCGATGAATGACTCCTCAAAACTATTTCAGTTTACTCATTATAGAGCTCAAATCCCCAATATATAATTCACCCTTATCATTATTCATGAATGCATATTCTTATTTTAAAGTTTGAAGCTCCACCTAGGTGAATTGGCTCTAACTCCAAGGATCTGAAACCAATACTTCCACATAGCCTTCCACTTCCATTATCACATGGTAGATAATCCTCTAATGTATTGTCATCGATAACAATGTTTGAGAAATTGTGAGTTACACTTCCATTTTCACTGTCTGAAATCCCTGCATCTTCACTACCTTGTTTTGTAAGACTCCAAAGCATAATGCTTGTAATCAATATAATAAGTATCATTTTAGGATTGAACTCAACAATGTCTTCAGGTAGAAGGAAAAATGAGCATCAAATCTTCCTTTCCACATTGATTATATAGGTTGCATTCAACCTCTTTTGTGACAATGTACTAGTTCACAACCTAGGTTCTACAAAACTTAGTATATTATAAAAATTCCTTTGTTGATTTGGTATTTCAGATGGAAATATATAAATACAAGAGAGATACAAAATAAAGAAGTTTGTTTTTATATAGATAATTTATGTAGGTAATTATTATAAGATATAGATGTCCACTCCTATACAGGTGGCATCCCTTTTGATGTGTGGAAATACAAAAAATAGTCCCATGTTGTGTTGAATCTCTACTAAATAAAACATAACATATGTGGGTTGATTTATTTTTGTCTAAGGATGAAGCTTGATTTTGTTTCTAAACCTTGCAAGGACAAGATGAGGCCACCCTTCAACTAAGTCTCATGTTCCAATATTTACTACTCTGCATCCAATGTACTTTGAAGAATTGAGACAAAGTGTACGATTTTCATTTACTTCTCATGTATGGAGAGATTGGAAACTTTGTTAGATAGTGCACCCAAGATAAGAATGGATTTTGTGAAAGAGGGAGAACAAAAGATATTACAGCCTCATCAGAAGTTGAAAACAAATAAGAGGAATATGAGTAGCAGTTGGCTTCCACAACTAGAGCGTTTTCTAGAATTTTTAAGGACGAATACACTTTGCTTATGGATACAGAGGACAAAACTAGGGAAGGATGGTACATAGAGAGAGAGGCCATGAGTCACGTGAAAGGTGACAAAATTTCAATTCAGGAATTCTCAAGTCATGCTTCAGGAATTGTTAACTGTGGGGTGCATTTCAATATGATGAAATTTCGTGTTAAAGGGGTAGTATCACTACAACTAGAATTAGGTAGAATTTTCAAGATACTAGAAGTATTGTACATACCATGTATGAGAATAATATTTCTCTCAATCTCATCCTTGGAGCATGAAGGATATGGGAAAATCTTCTTTGGATGTAGTCTACACATCGGTTCAGTTAAAATTCAAGAACCTGGACCACCTTCAATGATAGGCATAAGTGAATATGGGCTATATAAATTGTGGGGACAACCTGTTTACCAAATCATAGAAGAAAGCAACGAGTCTAGAGTCAAAGTGTAAGAGAACATAAGGATATTATCAATAGAACCACATGGTGGGAATGTACTCAATTGGATGAATGGGGATACTCAGATAATCCTGGTACAGGGTGTAGCAAACCCATCCTATAAGAAAAAATAGAATGTTTGGAAATGGAGTGGTTGGGCCTCTCGAAAACAGAGGGAGAAACACATTTTGAGGTGGATCCTAGAGAATACATTTCTAGTGAATTTACCTCCCTCGCTAAGAGGGAGTGTTAGAGTATATATTAGGCAGGTAACTCCTCCTGATTAGGGGTGTCTAGTAATGAGGAGGAATCTCATATTTTGATTAGACAAAAGAAAACTAAATGGTGGGGACCAGCTAACTCAAGATAATATTGTATCTCAGCCATTGATGAAATGATCTCAATTCTTCATTAAGTATTCACCCTTGGATCAATTTCATAATGAGAGGATTTGCGGTATAGGAATGATTGAGGAAAATATTATAGGCTTTCAAGTAACTCGTAAGCCTCACTATAAATATAAGAGAAAAGAGAGTGAGGTCGACTAGAGAGAGGAGGTGCTCTAAAGAGGATTGAGATAGGGTCTACGAGATAACAAACAAGAGGAGGCAGAGAAGAGCCAATGATCTAGAATTGGATCCAAGAGTTTGATGGGGCTCAAAAAGGCCTAAACATCAAAGTTCTCAAAATGGCTTCAAAATAGATGTGTCAGTAGGCCTCATTGATACAAACCCAACACAACTTGAACGAGCTAAAACAGACTTCGTATGCTCAAGTTATGGTGACCTATTCATTTTTTCAAATAGGTAAAAAAAATGTTGATTGTATAGTCCATACAGTTCCATGTGGAAGATGACTATATAGGCCGTATGACTGTACAAATGATGTGGATGGCACATTTAGCATTGACGTGGTAGCTTCTAGAGGTGACATGTGGTAGTGGAGACTGGGTGTATGGACACGTGACATGGACAGGTACAAGGGACTAATCAAGGAGTGAAACGTGTCACCCTTAAAGTGGTGACACATGGCATGTCCATACGGATGATGTGGCACATCTATAATGCTTATGTGGTAGGTACGTGGAAGGGTACAGAGCTGACAAGGCAGGTACACTCGAAAAATAGGTGGACTATCCAGTGTTGGTCATGTGGTAGTAGGAAAGCATATGGAGCAATGCCACGTGGCCCAAACATGGGATTCCACGTGGCACCCAGTGGTTGGTTAAATGTTATTGGAATTTTTTTTGTCTCCACTAGTTTCGAACTTGAGACCTCGGCATGGGTAGATGGCTTGGTAGGGCTGGGCTAGCCAGCCCGCCCGAGATTGTTCCTTGTAATATAAAGCACACAAATTATATTTAAGTTTTGTTGTAATACATTTCAGACAGAGCGCGGGTTGGGGCCTATTCCTAGCCCCAACAAAAAATCATGTGACCACCTTCATAAAGCCATTAGTTAATTCTGTTGTTGGTGTGTGGTGATCTATTGTTTATCCCCAACCCTAGTTCCGCTGGCCATTCTACACATGAATCAGTATTAAATAGTTGCACGCAGAGGTTGGTTTAAGCCCTAATCGATCAAGCTAGCTCGTTGACCAAGGGATTAATGACCGGCTTATATCAGGGAGATTTTATTGCAAGGGCACATGCATAGGCTAGAAGCTGCAGGATTACCATAAGACCAGTGATAACATCCAAGGGGAGTCAACACGCTAGGAAGCTAGCCCGAGATCACGTGGAGCATGCCTAGTATGACCATGGGCCAACAAGAAAGGGAATTGTACCCTAAATTTGGTATAGAGTGGGTTTTTAACTATACTTTATAATTTATTATTGATTTTCTCCACAATTTTGGGGCATTTTGCCCATTATTGGGAGATATTGGGCCCTTTTTTAGGCCATATCTTGGGGGGAAGTTGTGAGATGGTTACCAACTTCATCCCTATGAAAACTATATGCTTTTGAATCCGTGGAAGGAGGTTCAAAACAAGTTTATGTGGTCATATTGTTGATCCAAATCCATTGTCATGCAGGGAAGCTATTGAGGAGCGCACCTTTACGGGCCATTTCTGGGAGCCTCGTTCATCTTATTTGGGTGTTATCAATTTTGATTGGTTGATGAGATCTGGTATAACACAACCAAATCATTGTTGTAAACTTTTGGCACTATCATGATGTACTTGTAAAGCTTCGAACATAAATAAGAAAATTCCACTCAGACAAGGCCCAGAGACATAGGCGAGATTGTCGAATTTCGTTATCACACTGGTGTTATGGTTTGTTGTTGTTTATTTTTTATTTCAGATCTACACATGTGTATATGGTTGTTATGCTTCTTATATAGCTTTTTCCTCTTTATTTAAGCTTCCTAATTGGTTAATCAACACATGCTTAATAAATCAACCATAGTCATGTAAAAGATCTTTTCAGATCAAGTGGTATCAGAGCTAGTTGATGTTTGGAATTTGAGTTTGCATGTTAACTAGGGAAGAGCTCATATCAAGGGAGAAAATGGTATCTATAGGAGGAATTTCTCAAGATGAGAAGGAATTCAGAAATTCGGTGTTTTCCATGGACAAGATGGTGAAAGTGTTGTATGAAGACTACTTGGAAAGAAAGAGATCGGTTCAAGTGAAAGATTCAAAGAAGAACAAATGAAAAGAAGGATTCAAGGAATTGACTTCTACATATGTTTCAGAAAACATGTATGAGGTATGAAGTGAAGGCCATTCATCAATTTCTCCTTGTTCCCATCAAGATGGTTTTGGTGCATTTGAAAAACATACAAGAGGTATAGGTTTGCAATTGCTAACCAGGATGGGTTATGAAGGAAAGGGCCTTGCAATTGAGGGACAAGGTATTGTTGATACTATTTTGGTTGTGGAAAGGACTCGATAATTAGGATTGGGATATGGCGAAGTGGAGATTGAATCATCCTCCAAGATGGGTTCCAAAACTTTGGAAGCAAGTAATGCTTCAAATGGATAGATTAAGACATTGTAGGAACACTTAACGAAAGGTGATGGTGTATCACTCCTTGTTTGTGGTAGTGAATGCAATTCATCTCCAAAGAAAAGTGCATATCAACATGGAAGGTATACTGATCATGTTTTTACCAATTCTCCTTTTGATTATAAACAACATAATCATGTAATCTGAAACTTGTGGAATATTTATCCATGTACTTATTGTCATTCACCCAAGCATTGTATTTCCAAGTGTTGGAAGAAAAAAATTTTGTAAAAGAAACCTATGTCAACCAGGAAGGAAACATGACATAAAGAATCAACTCCACAATGGAAGAAAGAGAAGGGTAAACAAGTATGGATGCCAAAAACTCAGTGCACTTATTGTAACAGGAGTGGACATCAAAAGGCTAGTTGTTGGAAGCTTAATTCAAAGCTTCGCCCAAGGGAGGACAAAAGGGTTGTGCAAGTAATCACGAAGAAAGAAGTATTGCCAACAAAGAAAGAGGAACACCATGAAGTAAAGAAATCAACCACTTGGTTTTTCTAGAAGTGGATGTCACAACTTCATTATATTTTCCTTCCATTAATGTAACCAGGCATGTTGAAATGATGACCTGTTAGAACATCATTTTTGTACAACATCGTGTTTTTTTCATCCTTATGAGTATGTAATTAGTCAAAGTCCATTTTTGTAACCTTTTGGGGACCAAAAGGTCCTTTAGTGGGGAGGTGTGATCCAGAATCAGATCCAAGAGCTTGATAGGGCTGAGAAAAGCCTAAAAATCAAAGTTATCTAAATGGATTCAAAACGAATGTGTGTGCAGGCCTTGTTGATACAAACTCAACGAAACTTGAATGGGCTCAAAAAAACATCGTATGCTCACATTATGGTGATCTATTCATTTTTCCAAACAAGAAAAAACAATGTTGACTGTGCAATCTGTACAGTGCCACATGGAAGCCGATTGTACAGTTTGTACAACCATATAGCTGGCATGGTAGGCATAGTCAACATTAACATGGAAGCTTCTAGAGGTGACATGTGGTAGTGGTGACTGGGCATACAAATAGGTGATGTGGATAGGTACAGGTTACCAATAAGGGAGTGAAACATGTCACCCTTGTAGTGGTGACATGTGGCACATTGTAACGTACCCAGCCACCCAAAGGATGGGCTACACCACTTAAATAGGATGCAACACACCCAACCACAAGAAGGTGAGGCATGCTGCAGTCCCAAGACTCAGTTTTCTGATCTTATATCGAAATCAAAGGACTATTCATGAACGTTGGAGTCATTAAAACCACATGAATAATAAAATATCCATGCCACAACATAAAGAGATAAACAACGTGCCATGCACAAAAAATATCCAAGAAACAGGCACATTAAAAATACATATCGCAGAGATAATTAAATACACAATGGAAATAAACATTACGTAGAAAACACAAAGAGCACTTATATTTGCAAGTAAACATTCACTAACTTGTTGCAGACCAAGGATGTTCCTCCCAACCATAGACACTATTGTTCATTTAATCTCAATGACAGGTCACCCCCGAGTCAAGGCTATGAATCCACAAAGATGAGTCCTAGGCCAAGTCTAAACACACAGTAGTTGTCTAAGTATCTCTCCGGTTTCCCAACCTCAAAGAAAATCCCAATTTATATCTTTTTTCCCCCTCAGCCTGCACAACCCCAAGAAATGAACACCTTTCTATGATATGCAATCCCTAGGGTTGTTCCATTTCTCTCCAGGGCTCCAGTGCTACTAGTTATGAAATCTCCCTAATGGAGACTCCAAGGACTGATAGTTGTGGACAATTCCATCTGAACTTCCATCAAGGTCATGCACACATGCATCCATTCCATCTTGGAATCATCAGTAAATCATTACATCCATTCAACAATGGCTCTCCTCTTCTTTCCATTTGTTACCATGCTCAACCCAAGAGCACACAAACTAGAAGTAGTGAGTGAACAAGAATAAGAACAAGAGAACAAGGGGAACAAGATGAACCAAGGTAAGAGCGATCCCCAAACTTTACCCCAAGCCACCCTCATGTAGCCATTCATATCCATTCTTAGACCAAGAGAATATGAATGCAACAATTGTGAGGTTCCAAAAAATGAAGAGTGGAAAAGGTGTAACAATGAATGAATAAGAACAAGTGAACCCCCACCCAAACCAAATATGGGTTTATATATTACTTGGAAATCAATAACCACATGGCCTCCCCCAAGAAGATCATGTAACCCTTTTTCTCCATAAAATCAACTATGGGTAAATAAAATAATCATAAAAATAATTAGACCCTCAAGCCCCCTCTCTTGTGGAATCATATCCCCCTATCTCTTTTGTCCTTGTCCGTCTTGCATCCAATGGTGTATTTTATTAATGTATATGAAGTGTTACATTTCCTAGGAACTTTGGCCCTTTTTAACTTTACCGACTCACCAGGCTAAGTCACAATTACATAATACAATATAGTTCATAAGGGTTAAAACTAGGATGTTACACCCCCCTCCCCTTATTTTGGCACTGTCCTCAGTGCACAACACCATTCTAATGTTATTAGCATCACAATTCCAAGCCCTCTAACCATAATCCACATAGGATATCCAAGACAATCTTATATACATAGGAACTCTGGCCTAAAATTAAACATGTATGCATAGGAATTCCAACCCAAAACATGCATAATGATCTTCAAAATTTATAATTCTGGAAACAGTTCCAACCAACAAGCTGTCCTTCCCTCTCAACGCTGCACAACCCCAAGAAATGAACCCCTTTCTCTACCATTCAATCCCTCAAGTTGTTCCACTTCTCTCCAGGCCTTCAGTGCACTCGGTCAAGAAGTTTCAGAGTTGTGGATTCCATAACTCCACCTGCAACAAGTCCATTGGAATTTCTTCCCTCCATGCCTTCGCCATTTAGTTTCTCCAACATCACCTTTTTTTCTCTCATAGTCTGGTAATTTTGTAGATCTTCAACATTCATCGTTTTCTTACAACATTTCAAATTAGTGAGCATGTTAGTTCCCAATTTGTGCATAAAATTATCATTCTTTCTCATAATGTAAGAGTAAATTTTCATAATCCAATACAATACTTATCTATGCGGTTCATGGATCTGCATCCATATCGTTGTCTCATTAACTTGGCTCATTGTTTTCCTTGACATACCCATTGTGTGCATGATCCCAATAAATAGTTTACAAGAAATATCAAGTCTCCTCTTCCTTGTGGTCACTCATCTTCCATGCCTAGGCTCAGGCATCCCCTTCTCTACTATACAGTCCCTCAGGTAATCCATCTTTCCTGACCAAGGCTTTCTTGGACAAGCAGATTTCTAGAGACTTTATCAAGTCTTACAGCTGAGTCTACTCTCTCGCATGTGTTACCACAACAAAACATATTCTAGGGATATCATCGCTTACCATAGGGTCTGCATGTCCCAACAATAGCCTTTTCCATGCTTTCCATATTTCATATCCAACATCTCATTTGTATAATACACATAGAGTCATCATGAGATATCATTATAACCATTTCTAATCATAAATGTCAAATCTATTTTAGACAGAAAAACAAAATTTTCCAAGCATGAGTTTTCTTCTCATAATTGTTGGCTCTGCAGCTGTAGATATCAGTCTTTCTTATGGGATTACATCCCTGCCATATCCAATACCATTCTACCTGCAATTTATTCAATTTACATTCATCCAAAACAATTCGTCAGTAATTATCAAATCATAATTCCCAAAACTGTTTTATATAGAAAAAAATAAAACTTCTAGACATGAGCTTATGCTCATAACGATTTGTCTATTTGCAACAATAGGCATTGGTATTCTTTATGTGCTTACAACACTGCCATATCCAAGACCCTTTCCTCCTGCAATTTCAACATTCCTCAACCAACAAATTGTTAATATCTCATGTACATAATATATATATATATATATATATATATATATATATATTCATGGCAATGATTCAAAACAAAATCACAAATTTCTCTCAGAATTATTTACAACTACAATTCAATTATTGCTATTAATCCAACTATCAATTGGAATGAAATCATCATTACATACACATGTATTATTAGTCACACAAACTTTTCATAATGCAACAGTTAATAAGATAACAATCAATGTGCCAATACCCATGGCCACATATACACAATGCATCCATGCATTGACTACATAATACCACATAACTATGTCATGCATTCCACCATGATGAGTTGGAAGGTTTGGCCAATGACTCAACACATCATCCACACACTTCCTACTACTTGCCTAACTATTTGGTTACCTTCCTTTTCCACCCAAACACAACACCAAGAATATAATCCTTAAGTGCTCCACAGTGATGGAAAAGAGGTTGCAATCCAAACATCATATTTATAGTAGATACCATTGAGCACTCATGTAGCACTATATCCCTTCCATATCCAACCATATTATGGTCTCACACATGACTAGCTCTATGGATATCATTGTTATAAAAGGAGTATGTCTCCTAAATTAACCCGGTTATGATCTCATAACCAAACATAACATAATATGTAATTAACATTTTATCTAGATGCATGATATCATCAACAACATTTGCATACTCTAGGACTTTGACCATTACATACCAATTAAAATATTGAAATTAGTTGAGGGAATTCTTACCTCAATCCCCTTCAACATGTATGCATCAACATAAAATAAATGCACACCTACCTGGTTGTTATTAACCTACTTGTTGTTATCTGACCAACAAATATTTGTAGAAGCTCACAAACTTCCCCCTTCATCATTTTGATCACCATTCCTACCACCCTCGTGGGTCTTCACCTAGATGGAAAATCATAAGAAACAACAAAATCCACATATTTAACCTTGTTCTATCATTTTTCCAGAATACATAGTCCATCATTAGTCATTCTCAAACATTATTTCATAATAATAGACTATTCTAAGTTCACAAGCATGTTATATACATATCCAAACATGTGCAATTACACATCCATATGCACCAAGCATTTACTATCAACATGCCTACTAATTCATATGTATTTAACTTCATTGTATGCCTCATGCAGTCTAGTGCATTTTTGTTTTAATTCACTTATTTATTTATCTATTTATGTTGTAGTTGGTTGTCCTTGAACTCCTTCAGATCCTTGTTGCCTTGTGTGCTCCCATTTTTCTCATCTTCACTATGGTTCCTTGGTCTGAAAACTTTTCATCAAAGATCCACTTGGTCATTTTGTAATCCAACCAAGGTGTTCTATTTTCAGTAGCCTCTCCTAGGCAGTCATATCCAACTTTACCTTTATGAAACATTCAAACACCCTGGAATGAAGTAACTTAAACATTTCATCACTCTATTACAACGTTTTTGAATCAAATACTATTACTCCTTAGTTGTCCATTAGCTTAATTCATTAACCTTTCTCTGTGAAACCGTACCTTTCACACTTAATATCATTCCCAATGGAAGTCCATTTTCATTCAATGCCACTTTTCAAGTGAGAGAGCAATCCAATTTCTATACATTTCCATGCTACTTCCACTATGAACTCTAATATCATAAGTGGATTTCTTTCACTAAGTACTTTTAGATAGTAGATAAGTCATAGCTAACAAGTCCTTCCCTAGAAATATTATGCTTGACACATAGAGATTATTCACACACCACCTCTTAAGCTCTCTATTTTCTTCCACTTCAATATTGCAACTATCTACACATCTCTACCTTCAAGGCTATGGAGCCTTACTTTTCCTTTCTATGTCCATTAATGATATTACTCACCTGCTAGATTCATGTCCCATGTGAGGATTCTTAGTTTTGTTTTACATTATCCAACTTCTATCAGCATTGTCATGCTTCCATGACTCAAATATATAATCTTGTTCTTGAATTGATCTAATTATACATCTAATCCTACCAAACCTACAAGCAATCATATGGTTAGAGTTATACATATCATACAAAAATTGTCAATTAAATTTACAAGTACCTCTTCTGTTTAATTTATGAAGAAAATCATATCAATTGTAACAATTATCCAAAAAAAGAATGATTCCAGGTCATTCTCATCTAAATCATCTTTCAAATGATTGAAATATCACCCCAAACAGATATTGGAGTTGAAAGTTAGGGCTCCCTGAAAAACAATTTTCATCCCCTTGAGTTGATACAAAAAATCAAAAATTGCAAAGGCGCTTCCTTCAAAGCAAGTTCCACGTGACCACAGATAGAAACCATAGGATTACTCACCCTTTAGCGCCTCACTCTATGTTTGTGTACACAGGATCTTGTGTGAACACCAAGCCCAAGAGTTGGTTTAATTCCAAGCCATTTTTACCTAAGCATGGAACCGACGTTGGGACCAAGTCCTCCGAACTTTGGCCTTCAACTATTTTCCATTGTCAGCTTTTTTTTTCCCCTAGAGTTACACTTTGTTGAAGCCTTGTTGGTATGCGACTCACTTTTTCCTATCGTCTATTAAGCTACCTACACTAATGTTTTACAAACATCATTTTTTTTCGTCGTAATTTTCAATAAACGACATTTTCATTTTTGCGACATTTGCACATTTGTCTTTGTTAAGTTTTCACGACTGTAAGTGTGAAAACTTCTCGTTTCGAAGTTGTATTTCGATCATTATTTGAACTGTCAATATCTATTTTGTCATCATACCTATTGCGCTCAAGTTTTATTGATCATTATACAACTGGCAAGATCCTCTAATCAGTTCATATACTTCGGTTGATTGTATAACTTGGTTTTATTGAGTTTGTAAGGCATTTAGCATTTGGATTTGCACTTTATATGACTTGCCTAATCATTGATTCTATGAAAATGCATAGGGGTTATGATTAAATTTTTTATATATATGTCCTTTGATATAATCCTTATGTTAATCTTTTGGCTTGTCAATTATATGAATATCGTTTGGCACCTTGGTTAAACTTTTGATTATATGAAATGATACATTGGCGCATAGTTGATTTTGGCTTTGATTTATAAGTCGAGTGTTTAAACACTATGGCATAACGATTCCATGCATTGGTATAAACATTTGATTTCATTAGTTGGGCACATGACTTGATGGTTGAATTACTATTATGGATTGAACAGCTATGTAAATCAGCAGTTGTACTTGGATAATGAATATTTTGCATGACAGACTCCACCACCTTCGCATGCTTGCATTTATGCCTATCCCTTTTTGCTCATTCATTTCTATTAAGCTCGAGTAGTTTGGCTCCTGCGTGTGTTGGTGAATACAAACCCTTCGTTTACCATGCGTTCGACTCCATGGCACGAGTCATGTGAGTCGAACCCAATGGAAACCAAGCCCTATTAATGTTTGATAATGCCCACAAAGACCTGGAGGAAAATGGGTGGCTCCCCTTTATACAATGATTTGAGGGTTTTAACCTTTGTGTAGCACAACAGTTTGTCGTAACCTTCGATGGTTGTCGAGCTAAGGTGGGCGACATACAGTTAGGGATCGATGAGCAGTTTATCAGCTCTGCTACAATGCTACCTACCTCGGGACAATGTTGGTTTAATAATTGCAAGGTCGAGGAAGTGCCATGGACATTGTTGTTTCTATCGCGCAAAGTCACCTCTTCTGACAGAGGTATGCCCATATCTATGCTCAAACCACAATGGCATGACTTATTAATGCTAGTCAAGCAGTTCATGACCTGTGAAGGTCGATACGGACTTGTGTTCCTCTACCACCTACATTTGCTGATGATTTTTATAGGGTATCTTCTAAACATGCCTTTCTACTTTCATCGTTCCCTGTATAAAATGTCGAAAAAGTTTACGAGGCAAAAGGATGACAACAGCCTATTCCACCATGGGTTTATTAAGCTCATCGTTGTTTATCATTTGAGTTTTCATGGTGATAGTTGGAGGGATTTCATCGCCCGTAATGGCTTTGAAGAAACTGACCATGTACAGATTGATAAACCTGTGGTAATTGAAACCAAGGCCGAACCGCCTGTACGCTTACATCTCCTACTGCCTAAACCCTCGGCCGACCCTGGTGGTGGCCTACCCGACACTGTAACTAAGAGTGCAGAGGCTATTAAGAAGCCTATGAGTAAAAAAACCAAGGAAAACCTTGCTGCTAATGCCAAAGGGAAAATAAATGCCCGACTCATTTCGAGAATGGCCAGAAACAAATCGAAACCCTCTGTCGAGTCCAACCCTATAGTTCTGAGTGAGGATTCTGATTCTGATGTTGAATGTTTCTTGGCCAGCGAGTACCTCTACTCATAGGGTTTATGTCCTGAGCCCCCTTATGATTTTGTATCAAACCTCCCCCCTGCCTAAAGAAAGACCCTGACTACTCGGGTATTAAATTGCCTCGTGAAACCCTCAGCCATTTGGCCAAACCCTCGCCTGCTCTGTCTAAACCCACATAGTCACCCTATGACCAATGCGATTCATGGTTAGAATGATATTATATTGATGTTCCCATACTCCAATCGAAGATTCAATCACTAGAAGATCAAATTGTAGTGCTAACCAGTCAAAAAGCCAAGCTCCAAGCAACAGATAAAAAGCAAAAGACAATCGACTCAATCTTGTTCAAAAACGTGGAATCAGCCAGGACCGTTGTCAATTCTAAATTGGCATAATCAAGCAACCTCGTTGCTATACAAGTATGGTTTTGACATCGTTCTTATTTTGTAAATAATCTAGGTTGATATAATGATTTGAATTCAGTTTTTAAATAGCTCTGAATGACGTTGTTATAATGCGTGCATTCTATATATAGCTTTGCTTTTAATAAAAAGAAATTTCAATTCGATATATGATCTGATCATTCCTAGTATAGAAATCGATAGATTTTGATTGGATTTGTGTGGTCTTCGTTTGGATTTGATTGATTGGTTTGCTTTATTGAGTTAACAAAACTTGTCTTCAACTCGATTGGTTTTTATACGATTTGAAAAGGAAGTTTTTCATACTCAGTTTAGAACACAATCATGTTCGGATTTGATTTTGTTATAATCCATATATTGTGGTTGGTGAACGATTTTATTGGGTTTGGTTGTTACGATATACTCTGTCTTACAATTTTCAAAGTTGAAATACTGCTCTATTCGATTTTAATTTGGGAAACGAACTACTCTCTTTTTATAAAAATAATATGTTCATTTAAGTCAGTGTAGGTGTGCCTGAATCATGGAATTGATTCAATTCGTGATAGCTATGCTAAACCCCAACTAATTGATTCGTTTGATTGGAACGATTTCGTTTTGATCAAAGTCGTTTGCCCATTTTTCCATAACAAATTATGAATTCTATTGCCGATCATTCGAGCCTGTTATGGTTTTATTTGAATTAATTTTCATGATGGTTTGAATTGATCTATTTGTGGCATGAACCGTTTCCTGTGTCAACACAGTCATAACGATTGGAATGATCTTGTCGAATTCATATTTCCTGTTGACAAGGCAGCGTAATAGTTGCTTGCCATTTGTTTTGATTATAATCGTTTCAATTGATATCAAAAAGATTTCACAACTGTTGGATTCGATTGGTTATGAAACAAATTGATTGATTGTGTTATTTTTACCAAATCCAGTTACGATTCATTTGAATGTAATCGATCTTTCTTACCCCAGTTTGCAAAAATGAATGATCGGATATCTTGTACGCACTCTGTTGCACCTTGTTACGATTTCGTTTGCTATATCGTCACAGCCATAACGAATTGTAAACGATCCCGTTTGATTCGATCATATCTCCTATTGGTAAAATGGCATAACAAATGCATAAGATTTGTTTTTGTATTGATTGCATTGGATGTCAAACGGGTTCTCAACTATTCGATTACGGTTCTGTTGACCTGATCTTGTGGTAACAAAAACAAAACAGAGTATGCCTATCTCTGTAGTCATTTGATTGATTTGGATCCTGTTTGAGTTCATAATGGAATAACGATTCCAATTTATGATTCGTTCTCAAATAATTATTGGATGTCAATTAAATGAAATTTTTTAAAGGATTTTCGATTAATTTCAATGTTGATTCTATATCTTTATTTAGACTAGCTACAGAATCAGAGGATTCTGTAGCTAGTCTATAGAATTAAATTTTCTATCATTTAATAATAAAAAATCCTTCTAATTTGTTCATTTTTGGTCCTTTTCAGGTGAATTTGAATTGCATGGGATTTGATGGACAGACTAGAGGATATTTGGATGTTTTATTTTTATTTTAGTTTAGACAACTTTGGGATATCTTCCCAGATCTTATGTAAACAGTTTTATAACTTCCACAGGGAGCTTTTACCCTCTGGAAAAACTTATAAATATTTATTATTTTTTGCAATAAGCATCATTCTCGCTTGTGGGAGAACCAGGATTATGGATATCTAATAGAGACTGAGACATAAATTGATGTTCTACTACAGCTTTAGCTTTCATAATATCAATCTTTTGTTTCATGTTTATGTTATCAATTTGCATTTGATTAATGACTACTTTAGCTATCTTAGTCTTGTGCAAATGATATGATTTAATTAATATGATCCATATCTGATTTCTTCTATTATTTAAAAACATAGCAATTACTTGATTCAATTTATGAATGATAGATTTATCTTCTTCATCAATTGGATTATTCTGTATAAGTCTTTGCATAACAGGTTTACCTAATTGTAGAGATTTATAAATCATATAATTTTTATGATTTTTATGTCTTGTTTGTCCTATAAACAAACTTAAAGAGCATTGCAGCTTATCATTTACAAGAAGGTTCTGGATTATTCGGTGTGAGTTTCCTTCCTCCGACCTACTAGCACAGTCATCATACACAGGGAAAATCTGGAGCGTTTATCCAGGTTAGTTTGTGATTATTTTCGTTAATTTGATTAGACATATTTGTAGTTTAGATTAGTAATTTAGTTTAGTTATTTTTATGCCTTATTTCTGTTCATAAAATTATAAAAGCATTAAAAATATCTTTGTCTGTCTTAGGGAAGAATATTAATGAGTTTTGCAGGTTTTATTTAAATCTGTAAATTGTCAATATTGTACATTTTGTGAATGAGTTATATTGCAGTTAGTAGTTAGATAGTTAATTAGAGTTAGTATAGTAGTAATTAGTAGATTATATAAAATTGTCAGATTAGTTTAGTTTGTTTTAATAATTAGTTTTAGTTTAGTTTGTTTAGTAGTTAGTTTTAATTAGATTAGTTTATTAGTTATTTTTATTTTAGTTTGTTTTATTTATTTTTAGTTAGATTAGTTAGTTTAGATTAGTTTTCTTTTGTTTTCTTAGGACCTTATATCAGCTAACGGAGCCGCTAAACCCGTCAGGGTGGTTCATTCCAAATAGCTTGGGTTATTAGACAACCCCGAACCGGTTCCACTCTCTCAGTTGACGGATGGTCAATTTCACCCATCAACAAATGGCGCTAGAAGGAGGGCCTGAACTTAATTAATGGCATGAGGCGGTCGCAAGACTCCTCCCCCCCTAATCGCTCACCTATAGTGACTAGAAGCTGTTCACACGATAATATTCCCCTTCAAACAACAACTACTTCGACCGAAGATCCACAGATCACAGTTGAGCTAGCAACCCCTAATCCTACAGGTGGTGACATAAAGGAGATTGTTCGTCAATCTCTTATTAAAACACATAGTGCCTTAGCTCGCTTTAGGAAACCAAACCGTCCGTGGGGTCAACCTTTGGATTTCTCTGATATCAGAGAACAATTAGGTGACACTAACCTCGCTGTGAATCCCACAGATCCAACCTTAAATCCCACTGCAGGAGGATCTAGGATACCTCCTTCACCACCTCCATCATCTCCTTCCTCTTCTAGGGGAGATTCCTTGTCAGACGAAGGCAATTCACCTTCTTAGCCTTCCACACCCACTACCCCAATGGCAAATCAGAACAACCCTGCTAGACCCTGGCTTGATCAGGATGCTGTAGCTGTACCTGGAGCTCAGCACCCTTTACCCAAACACCCGGAGAAATGGCTTCCCAAGTTTGATCCTGACTCCAAACAGATTGTTGAAGATCACATTAAAAAATTTATGTTAGCCATTAGACTCCATAATGTCAAACATGAAGACGTTGTCTGTAGGTTTTTCCCTTATACTTTTGAGGGTAATGCATCCACTTGGTACTTTGCCCAACAAACCCATACCATCGTGTGATGGGAAAAGTTTGAGTCATGCTTTTTGGAAAAGTTCAGAGATAGTAAACCTCTGGAAGTCCTAGTCATGGATCTTTCTAGTTTAAGAATGAACCCAAAAGAAAAAGTTAAAGACTTTAATCAAATATTCTTAACACTTAAAAACCAAATCCCTATAGATTCTATGCCTGCTGAGAGTCTTATAATATCTTACTACACTAAAGCTTTACATCAAAGTACAACTATTTGGGTTAAACGATCTAAGAAATCCATGTTGTTAGAGGCCTTCGAGGAGGCCAGCCAGATTGAAAAAGACTTACTTAGTCTTAAATACTCTTCTAGCAACGAAACCAAGACTAGTTCTTGTTCCAAAAAGAAGATTGAAATTCTCCCCAGACCTACTCAAAGTAAAACACAACCTGAAAACTCTGATTTGGAAAACTTAACTAAAGTTGTTCAAAAACTATCGAATCAAGTTATAGACTTAAAAAGGTCAACTGAAGAAGCTTCCTCGAGTAAAGGACCCTACAAACCCCCTTTCCGAAAGCCTTTTCCTACCAACCGACCTAATCCAACCCCCGAAGGCTTAAATCTAGAAAGTTTGCAATGTGTCCTTCAAACAATTCTAGAATCCTAAGATAACTTGATACCCCCTGAGATCCCTCAGGAGGTAGTTGAACCAGAAACAGTTCAAGAAGAAGAGTCTTCTCCAAACATCTTTGGACACTTCTCGGACAACATCTTTCAAGCTAACTTCGAGATTGTTCACCCTTATAACACTAGGAGTAAGACAACAAACAAACCTTCTACTGAAAACACTACAACTCTGCCCCCAAAGCAATCTAAATCAGCTGAGACTAAACAAAGTAATGTGAACCCCAACTTAGATTATGATGTTGTTGAAGATATTAAAAATTTAAGGGCTAACATCTCTATTTATGAGTTATTGAAGTTTCCATTTCTTCTTCAAAAAATGTTGCAAAATATTTCAGAGAACGACAAAAATGGTAATTCAATTGGTAACAAGGTTGTGCAAAGCAAAGTCCCTCAGAAGACTTCCACTAAAAATAATCCGGATCCTCAAGATAAAGGAAGCCTTCCTGTAGTCCCTGTAAATAATGTAAATAATGTAAATAATGTAGATAAAGTAGCTTTAGAAACTGCGAGTAAAAAGCCACAAGCCACTACGCTTAGCACTCGCAAAAATGTACCTCCTTTCTTGTTAAATTTCGAAATTTTCAACAGAAACATGCATAATTGTATGGTAGACTCAGGAGCGTCATCCAATGTGATAACTTGGTTTATCTGCCAAAAGATTAATGCTGAAGTGGAACCATCTACTTTGAAAATCATACAACTTGATCAGAGCAATGTTAAAGTCATAGGCGAACTAAAAAATGTATTGATTAGATTATCGTCTAACCCAAAGGTTCATTAGGTTATTGATATAATTGTTGTGGATATTCCAGAAGTGTATGGTTTTTTTTTAAGCAGGGACTGGTTGGAGTAGCTACATGGTTACTTCGCAACAGACTGGTCTCACTTATGGCTCCCAAAGAACGGTAAGCCTAACAAGATCAGAGTGAATCGTGGGTGCTACCTTAAGTTCACGGTCACAGATTTGACCGATCCCAACGAACCATATACACCTTCTGTTGATTCACCTGAAGTCCAAGGGATGGACACCTTCTTTGGAAATTTCATGGCCGAGGTTTCACCTATTATCAATCCAGAACAACAGTCCGAGATCGTAGCATATATGCAACCAACGGCTTTTGTACAACAGTCCCATGTGCCCAATGGAAATCAAATTTGGTCTCTATATTTCGACGGTTCTACATCTAAAGAAGGAGATGGCACAGGCTGCATCATTATTGATCCGATAGGTAACAAGACATTAATGGCTTGTAGACTAGAATTTGAATGTACTAACAATACTGCAGAATATGAGGCTTTACTACAAGGTCTCAGAAAAGCTTTGAATATGAACATTCAAAACCTGGTTTTATTTGGAGACTCTGAAATAGTGGTTAGACAAGAAAGAGATTCTATACACTGTCTTTCCCCGCATCTCAAAAGTTACTAGTCTGAGGTATGGAGTTTAATGAATAAATTTTCCTCTTTCAATATAAATTCCATTCCTAGACTAAATAATGCTGAAGCAGATCTATTAGCTAATGTAGCCTCTAAACTTCTTCCTGCAGAAGGCTTGTCCCCAGATGCATTCTCCGTCGAGCTATTGTTTCAACCATCTGTTCTTGACAATATTACGAATTGGAAAGTATTTGACGATGATCAACAGACCATTAACTTTCTGCACATGGAAGAAACCTTTCAAGGCGCGGTGATAGATGAACGCACACACGACGACAATTTGCACGATTTTATGGTAATACCTGATCTGAAATATCCTGAAGCACTATCGAACATGGTAAATTCCATACCCAAATCCATAGTTAGATTAGAGAAGTTTTATGATTTTTAAGATAAATTTAAAAATATGGTCAATTGTAAAACCAATAGTTCCTCGTTGTCTTATGAAAAAGTGAACTTAGGAACTAGTGAAAATCCTCAGTGCATTAACCTAGGCTTGGGATGTTCTAGACAAGAAAAAGCTGCATTTGTTAAATTATTTAAAGAATTTAAGGATGTCTTTGCATGGATGTATGATGATCTTAAAACTTTCGACCCTAATATCATACAACATGTCATCCCAATGAATCCCCAAACCTTACCCTAAACTTGAACCTAAACTTGAACCTACCGTTCAAAAAGAATTGAATAAACTCCTAAGTGCTAAAATAATTTTTCCTGTTAGGCACGCTCAATGGGTGTTCAACCTTGTCCCAGTTCGGAAGGAAAGCAGGGAAATTCGACTCTGTGTCGATTTCCAGAACCTCAATAGAGCGTCTGAAAAAGACAACTATCCTATCCCACCCATGGAACGGATCCTTCAACAAGTATCTGGTTCCGAGAGGCTATCTTTAATGGATGGTTTCTCTGGATACAACCAAGTCCTGATGTCTCCACCAGACCAACTCAAAACTACCTTCCGTACCCCATGAGTCACTTATGCTTATCGTAAAATACCCTTTGGATTGATTAATGATAGTGCTACCTTTCAGAGAGAAATGGACATTTCTTTTCAAGGCTTAATCAATCAGTCCATTGTAGTTTACTTAGATGATGTGATTGTTTATTCTAAAAACAAAGACGATCATCTAGCTCACTTACGAGATGTTCTGCTACGATGTCATAAATACGACATCTCCTTGAACCCCAAAAAATCCATCTTTTCAGTAGAACAGGGTAAACTCTTAGGTTTCATTGTGTCTAGCGAAGGAATGATTATTGACCCCGAGAGGACTCAAGTCATCATTAAACTTCCCCCTCCTACATCCAAAAAATCCATGCAGTCTTTCTTAGACCAGATTAATTTCGTGAGAAGATTTGTCCCCAGTTTCTCCGAAATGGTCAGGCCTCTACAGAACCTGATTAAGAAAGACACCCAATATCACTGGGGATCCACATAAAATCAAGCTTTTAATGCCATAAAGAAGGCCATAATAGACGCTCCGTCTCTCATGAGCCCTGACTTCTCTCAAGATTTTACACTCTATACTTTTTCCTCTGACTGTTCTTATGTCGTTGTCCTAACTTAGAAGAATACCGAGAACAACGAAGTACCCATCGCCTTTATGATCTCTGATTTCAAAGGTGCTAAAATTAACTACCCAACGGTTGATCGAAAATCCTACACTGTTTTCAAAGCAGTTAAGCATTTCCGGTCCTATCTTTTGAAGTCAAGGACAAAAGTCATTCTCCCCTACCCTGCCGTAAGGAACTTGTTAGTGCAGAAGGAGTTAGGAGAGAAGAGAGCTAACTAGGTCACCTCCTTGCAGGAGTATGACTTAGAAATCACCCCAGCTCAGATTGTGAGAGGCCAAGGGTTGTGTAAGTTGGTTGTTGATTCAGAAATAGGACAGCAAGAAGATAGTGATATGTCAAACCTAGGACAAAGCGATCAAAGTTTGATCTGTTGCATACAAAACCTCGTTAGTCCCTAGTACGACGATATTAAATTCTGTCTTGAACATGGGTCAGCACCCCATCACCTTGATCCCACCAAGAGAAGAGCGTTGAGGCTAAAGTCTGCCTCCTTTCCTTTGGTTAACGGTGTACTGTTCCGCTAGAATTTTGACGACGTATTGATGCGCTGTCTTGAAAAAGACGAAGAAAAAAAAGTCTTGGTCGAGTTGCATGTAGGAGAAGCTGGTGGTCACTTCGGTGGTGACACCACTGCTCATAAGGTTTTAAGAGTCGGTTACTACTGGCCCATTCTTTTTAGGGATGCCCATGCCTTGTGTCATAAATGTATCATCTGTCAGAAAGCATCAGGGCGGTTGCAAAAACCAACCTTTCCCTTGCAACCCATTTCAGTAGATTCTCCTTTCCAGCAATGGGGCCTTGATATCATAGGTCCAATTAAACCTCTGTCCTCGCAACAACACAAGTATATTGTAACATCCATAGATTACTTTACTCGATGGTCTGAAGCTGCTGTGCTAAGAACTGTCGACACCAGTAAGGTAATTTCTTTTCTAAACTCGAATATTATTACTCGTTTCGGTATCCCTGACTGTTTAGTCTTTGACAACGCTTCATAATTTTATTCTCTTGAGATGAGCGAGTTATCTTTGGAGAAAGGAATTAATCTAAAGTATTCTTCTAGTTACTACCCCCAGGGCAACGGATTAGCAGAATCAACAAACAAGAACTTGATTAAAATTATCAAGAGAAATGTGGTTGAAAATCACAAAAATTGGCACAATGCGTTGTTGAACGCACTGTGGGCTGATAGGGTAACACCAAAAGCTGCTATAGGTAACTCCCCCTTTTTTATCGTTTATGGCATAGAAGCAATTCTGCCACCTCACATTCTTCTTCCTTCACTTCAGTTGTCACAAAAATTCCAAGAAGAAGATTGTCCCCCTTTGGAAAGTCGAATTAACGCTTTGATGAAGTTGGAAGAGGTAAGAGCCCAAAATAAGCGTAAGTTAGATCAACATCAACAACTGATTAAAAGCTGGTTCGATTCTAATTCTTCTTCTAATAGGAATTTTGAGGTAGGCAATCTCGTCTTGAAGTGGGACAAACCACACGAAGGAAATGGTGAGCACTCTAAATTTCAAAACTTATGGCTTGGACAATTTTTAATTGCTGAAAAGTTCAGTCCTAGTTCCTTTCGATTGCAAAATCTCAAAGGGCAGCTTGACACCTATCCGGTGAATGGCCAAGCCCTAAAAAGATACTTTGCTTGATAACTACCCTTGTATATTATGTATATATTTTTTATTTTTGTTTGCCTTTTAGTTTTATTTCTGTTTTTTAATTTTGATTTGAATTTATCAATTTTTGTTTTTGGACATACACATACCTGTACACTCCAAAAATGACAGAAAATTTCTTCGCTGAAATAACTTCTAAAAATTTGTACAAAACATCAATGATATATTGTCGAAATTGATATCTGTGTTGGAAAATTTTGTTGTTTGAAAGAAGTTTACTGATTTCGATCTCTAAGCAAAGTTTGTCATGATCATCTATTATATTTTTACACTGTACCTTTTCCATAAAGGAATGACTAGAAGGATGTCTCCCTGTCTTAGGAAGTTGTTTTGTAAATAAAGCATCTCTGGATCTAAGTAAAGGACAGTCCAAAAAAAATTCTGATGAGGTCTGAAAAAATATGTTAAAATATCAAGATTTTCACCGTCACCCCGCTCAAATATATATCTATAAAAAACAAAATAGAATAAATTATGAATAAGAGCTGTGGGAAGTGCTTGTAAACCCACCGGGACACTGAAAAGGTATGCTGGCAGCGGGTAAATGCATGCATGGCACCAAGACAACATCATCGGGGTATTGAATAGGCCTACTGGCAACAAAGCAATGTCGGGTATATGAAAACTTGCAAAAAAGAAACCTCTTTAATGTCCTTTATTTTGATCCAGAACTTCTTGGCAGGATACAGATGTCAGAGTGGGTTAAATGGCAACCCTATCGAGGCTATGGACGCCTGCTGGTAGCAGTGGACATGCCAATAGTATTGGATATTTTATCTTTAATATCATGACTTGTTGGTCTTAAGTTTGTTATCAGTTTTCATCTTTTGAAACACTGTTGGAAAATATGGTTAATGATGATGTTCGTACGATTTTCGGTTATTATTTTCAAGTTGAAATTATCTTTGCTGTCCTAATCTGAACTTGTTTCTTTGACAGAGATAACTGCTTCTACCAGTGTGTCGCCATTGTTGGCAGCCAACTCACTTTTTCCTATCGTCTATTAAGCTTCCTACACTAATGTTTTACAAACATCATTTTTTTTCGTTGCAATTTTCAATAAGCGACATTTTCATTTTTGCAACATTTGCACATTTTTCTTCATTAAGTTTTCACAACTGTAAGCATGAAAACTTCTCCTTTCGAAGTCATATTTCGATCATTATCTGAACTGTCAATATCTCTTTTGTCATCATGCATGTTGCGCTCACCTTTTATTGATCATTATACAACTGGCAAGATCCTCTAATCAGTTCTCATACTTCGGTTGATTGTATAACTTGGTTTTGTTGAGTTTGTAAGGCATTTAGCATTTGTATTTTCACTTTATATGACTTGCCTGATCATTGATTCTATGAAAATGCATAGGGGTTATGATTATATTTTTTTTATATATGTCCTTTGATATAATCCTTATGTTAGTCTTTTGTCTTGTCAATTATATGAATATCGTTTGGCACCTTGGTTAAACTTTTGATTATATGAAATGATACATTGGCGCATAGTTGATTTTGGCTTTGATTTATAAGTCAGATGTTTAAACACTATGGCATAACGTTTGCGCGCATTGGTATACACATTTGATTTCATTAGTTGGGCACATGACTCGATGGTTGAATTACTATTATGGATTGAACAACTATATAAATTGGTGGTTGTACTTGGATAATGAATATTTTGCATGGCAGACTCCACCACCTTCACATGCTTGCATTTATACCTATCCCTTTTTTCTCGTTCATTTTTGTTAAGCTCAGGTAGTTTGGCTCCTGGGTGTGTTGGTGAATACAAACCCTTCGTTTACCATGCGTTCGGCTCCATGGCACGAGTTGTGCGAGTCAAACACAATGGCAACCAAGCCCTGTTAATGTTTGATAATGCCCGCAGAGACCTGGAGGAAAATGGGTGGCTCCCCTTTATACAACGATTTGAGGGTTTTAACCTTTGTGTAGCATGACAGTTTGTCGTAACCTTCGATTGTTGTCGAGCCAAGGTGGGCGTCATACAGTTAGGGATCGATGAGCAGTTTATCAGCGCTTCTACAACGCTACCTGCCTCAGGACAACAATGGTTTAAGAATTGCAAGGTCGAGGAAGTGCAATGGACATTGTTGTTTCTATCACGCAAAGTCACCTCTTGTGATAGAGGTATGCCCATATCTATGCTCAAACCATGATGGCACGACTTATTAATGCTAGTCAAGAAGTTCGTGACCTGTGAAGGTCGATACGGACTTGTGTTCCTCTACCACCTACATTTGTTGATGATTTTTATAGGGTATCCTCTAAACATGCCTTTCTACTTTCATCGTTCCCTGTATAAAATGTCGAAAAAGTTTAAGAGGTAGAAGGCTAACAGCAGCCTGTTCCACCATGGGCTTATTAAGCCATCGTTGTTTATCATTTTAGTTTGCATGGTGGTAGTTGGAGGGATTTCATCGCCCATAATGGCTTTGAAGACACCGACCCTGTACAGATTGATAAACCTGTGGTAATTGAAACCAAGGTCTAACCGCCTATACCCTTACATCTCCTACTCCCTAAACCCTCGGCCGACCCTGGTGGTGGCTTACCCGACACTGTAACTAAGAGTGCAGAGGCTATTAAGAAGCCTATGAGTAAAAAACCCAAGGCAAACCTTGCTGCTAATGCCAAAGGGAAAAGAAATGCCCGGCTCATTTCGAGAATGGCCAGAAACAAATCAAAACCCTCTACCGAGTCCAACCCTATAGTTATGAGTGAGGATTCTGATTTTGATGTTGAACATTTCTTGGCCAGCAAGTACCCCTACTCGCAGGGTTTATGTCCCAAGCCCCCTTATGATTTTGTATCAAACCTTCCCCCCTGCCTAAAGAATGACCCTGACTACCCGGGTATTAAATTGCCTCATGAAACCCTTAGCCATTTGGCCAAACCCCTTCCTGCTCTGTCTAAACCCACACAGTCACCCTGCGACCAATGCGATTCATGGTTAGAACGATATTATATTGATGTTCCCATACTCCAATCGAAGATTCAATCACTGGAAGATCAAATTGCAGTGCTAACCAGTAAAAAATCCAAGCTCCAAGCAACAGATAAAAAGCAAAAGACAACCAGCTCAATCTTGTTCAAAAACGTGGAATCAACCAAGGCCGTTGTCAATTCTAAATTGGCATAATCAAGCAGCCTCGTTGCTATACAGGTATGGTTTTGACATTGTTCTTGTTTTGTAAATAATCTAGGTTGATATAATGATTTGAATTCAGTTTTTAAATAGCTCTGAATGACTCTGTTATAATGCGTGCATTCTATATATAGATTTGCTTTGAATAAAAAGAAATTTCGATTCGATATACGATCTGATCATTCCTAGTATAGAAATTGATAGATTTTAATTGGATTTGTGTGGTCTTCGTTTGGATTTGATTGATTGGTTTGCTTTATTGAGTTAACGAAATTTGTCTTCGACTGGATTGGTTTGTATCCGATTTGAAAAGGAAGTTTTTCATACTCAGTTTAGAACACAATCATGTTCGAATTTGATTTTGTTATAATCCATATGTTGTGGTTGGTGAACGATTTTATTGAGTTTGGTTGTTACGATATACTCTGTCTTACAATTTTCAAAGTTGAAATACTTCTCAGTTCGATTTTAATTTGGGAAACAAACTACTCTGTTTTTATAAAAATAATATGTTCATTTAAGTCAGTGCAGGTGTGCCCGAATCATGGAATGAATTCGATTCGTGAAAGCTATGCTAAACCCCAACCAATTGATTCGTTTGATTGGAACAATTTCGTTTTGATCAAAGTCGTTTGCTTATTTTTCCATAACAAATTATGAATTCTATTTCCGATCATTTGAGCCTGTTATGGTTTTATTTGAATTAATTTTCACGACGGTTTGAATTGAACTATTCGTGGCATGAACCGTTTGCTGTGTCAACACAGTCATAACGATTGGAATGATCTTTTCGAATTCATATTTCCTGTTGACAAGGCAGTGTAATAGTTGCTTTCCATTTGTTTTGATTATAATTGTTTCAATTGATATCAAAAATATTTCACAACTGTTGGATTCGATTGGTTATGAAACAAATTGATTGATTGTGTTATTTTTACCAAATCCGGTTATGATTCGTTTGAATGTAATCGATCTTGCTTACCCCAGTTTGAAAAAATGAATGATCGGATATCTTGTACGCACTCTGTTACACCTTGTTACGATTTCATTTTCTATATCGTCACAACCATAACGAATTGTAAACGATCCTGTTCAATTCGATCATATGTTCTATTGGTAAAATGGCATAACAAATGCATAAGATTTGTTTTTGTATTGATTGCATTGGATTTCAAATGGGTTCTCAACTGTTCGATTACGGTTCTGTTGACCCAATCTTTTGGTAACAAAAACAAAACAGAGTATGCCTATCTCTATAGTCATTTGATTGATTTGTATCCTATTTGAGTTCATAATGGAATAACGATTTCAATTTATGATTCGTTCTCAAATAATTATTGGATGTCAATTAAATGGAATTTTTTAAAAGATTTTCGATTAATTTCAATGCTGATTCTGTATCTTTATTTAGACTAGCTACAAAATCAGAGGATTCTCTAGCTAGTCTATAGAATTAAATTTTCTATCATTTATTAATAAAAGATCCTTCGAATTTGTTCATTTTTGGTCCTTTTTCAGGAAATTCGAATTGCATGGGATTTGATGGACAAACTAGAGGATATTTGGATGTTTTATTTCTATTTTAGTTTAGACAACTTTGGGATATCTTCCCAGATCTTATGTAAATAGTTTTATAACTTCCACAGGGAGGTTTTACCCCGTGGAAAAACTTATAAATATTTATTATTTTTTGTAATAAGCATCATCCTCGCTTGTGGGAGAACCAGGATTATGGATATCTAATAGAGACTGAGACAGAAATTGATGTTCTGCTACAACTTTAGCTTTCATAATATCAATCTTTTGTTTCATGTTTATGTTATCAATTTGCATTTGATTAATGACTACTTTAGCTATCTTAGTCTTGTGCAAATGATATGATTTAATTAATATGATCCATATCTGATTTCTTCCAGTATTTAAAAACATAGCAATTACTTGATTCAGTTTATGAATGACATATTTCTCTTCTTCATTAATTGGATTATTTTGTATAAGTCTTTGCATAACAGGTTTACCTAGTTGTAGAGATTTATAAATCATATAATTGTTATGATTTTTATGTCTTGTTTGTCCTGTAAACAAACTTAAAGAGCATTGCAGCTTATCGTTTACGAGAAGCTTCTGGATTATTCGGTGTGAGTTTCCTTTCTCCGACCTACTAGCACAATCATCATACACAGGGAAAATCGAGAGCGTTTATCCAGGTTAGTTTGAGATTATTTTCGTTAATTTGATTAGACATATTTGTAGTTTAGATTAATAATTTAGTTTAGTTATTTTTATGCCTTATTTCTGTTCATAAAATTATAAAAGCAATAAAAATATCTCTGTCTATCTTAGGGAAGAATATTAATGAGTTTTGCAGGTTTTATTTAAATCTATAAATTGTCAATATTGTACATTTTGTGAATAATTTATATTGCAGTTAGTAGTTAGATAGTTGATTAGAGTTAGTATAGTAGTAATTAGTAGATTATATAGAATAGTCAGATTAGTTTAGTTTGTTTTAATAATTGGTTTTAGTTTAGTTTTTTTAGTTGTTAGTTTTAATTAAATTAGTTTATTAGTTATTTTTATTTTAGTTTGTTTTATTTATTTTTAGTTAGATTAGTTAGTTTAGATTAGTTTTATTTCATTTTCTTAGGACCTTAGATTGGCTAATGGAGCCGCTAAACCCATCAGGGTGGTTCATTCCAAACGGCTTAGGTTATTATATAACCCCGGACCAGTTCCACTCTCTCAGTTGACGGACGATCAATTTTTCCCATCAACAAGCCTTTAATAAATCGACTAGAAAAAATAGATGACTGAGACTTAATCTCCCACCGAATGGATGGTCCTACCCTCATATAGAGGCTTTAATGAGATCAATGGATACGACTTAATCACGTGTTGAGATGGATGGCGCTCAACCAATTAAGAAATTTGGTGCTATAGGTTATTTCCATTCTTGATTCTTCCACTTCCCCGTAGTGGCAATCCTTTGAAGTACTTACCTTTGCTCCCTACGATGGATCCAACAATCAAAAGGAATCTTGGAGGGTCTTAGATCAATGGACCTCGTGAATTCGATACTCTGGGACATTTCAAATTTTGACTCAATCAACTACCCAGAGTGATGTCTGTCAAAGTGCTTACACCATCCTTCCACTGCTTGATCTAACGGTTGATAAATCTCCCGAAGGAATCTCATATCGATGGTCTACGTGCCTTTGTGACTTCGATCTTCGACACTTTTCACTTGTAGAGACTTGAAAAACCCCGTAGTACCAAGTCTCTCGACTATGAGATAAATTGTCACATGTCTTTTGGGATCAACGGTCGATATTTACTCTAACCTTCGAGAGTTCTCGACCCAATGAAAATTGTCACATATTTTTCCTTTGGCATGGCTTGTCTTCAGATTGCATGATCTGTTGCCAAGTGGTGAAATACTGGAAGCAAACACGTGGACCAATCCGGAGGGTGACATATGTCAAGTTATAACTAACATTTCAATATTCCACAGGTTCAAAACTTACTAACACATGGCACACACCCCATGTGTCCACGTCATCCCAAGTGATGTCATCATGCCCCACCACTTCGGCTCTTAGATCTTTGAAACTTCAGGATTCTAGAGTTTCCATACGAGCACACTCCAATTCTCTTGAACTCCAAATTCCTAAACTAGCCAATCTGTCGACACATGTCTCCCTTAACGAACAATCTGGATTAACTATAGAATTCAAGGATTCGAAAGATTTCTCCTTAGAAAACATTGTTCCTTTCGAACACTAAACTTATGAACTAGTTGGTCTACCAAAACATATCCCTTTTGATCAATTGTCTGGATGAACTCTAGGCTTTATGACTTTGGGAGTTTGCGCATCGACATGCTCCATTTCTCCCAAACACCGAACTATCGAACTACCAAACTAGACGATCTACCGACACTTGTCCCTTTTGATGAAAATTCCATGAATTATGGGCTTTGGGACTTCAGGAGTTTGCACATTGACATGCTCCATTTCTCCTGCACATCGAAATTCTGAACTAGCTAATCTCTCGACACATGTCCCTTTTGATGAACAGTCTGGATGAACTCTGAGCTTCAGGACTTTGAGAGTTTGCACATCAGCACACTCCATTTCTCCCAAAAACCAAACTGAAATCAACGGCTCACACTCCTCCCACAACCAACGATTGTGATTAACTCTAGCTTCAACTTTGGCTTTAGGTTTTCTCGCTCTAGATGACCCCCATACTCTAGAATACTTTCTAGATATGACGTTCCTAAACACTCCCGAAATCCACCGCTCCATCTAACAGTCGACGAGACTTTGGGACTCCACCCTTTGACAGTTCAGGCTTTGTATGCCTACCAAGATCGACAAAGAGACAAAGTTACAAAGTATTACCCTTCGCTCTTGGCCTCGATCGATGACTAATCATCAACAATCTAGATCTGACAACTGGGACTTAACCTTTCCCAATTTATTTTTTTTCCTTCATCGGACGACTCCTTCGAACTACCAAACTAGACGATCTACCGACACTTGTCCCTTTTGATGAACATTCCATGAATTATGGGCTTTGGGACTTCAGGAGTTTGTACATTGACATGCTCCATTTCTCCTGCACGTCGAAATTCTAAACTAGATAATCTCTTGACACATGTCCCTTTTGATGAACAGTCTGGATGAACTCCGAGCTTCAGGACTTTGAGAGTTTGCACATCAGCACACTCCATTTCTCCCAAACACCAAGCTGAAATCAACGGCTCACACTCCTCCCACAACCAACGATTGCGATTAACTCTAGATTCATCTTTGGCTTTAGGTTTTCTCGCTCCAGATGACCCCCATACTCTAGAATACTTTCTAGATATGACGTTCCTAAACACTCCCGAAATCCACCGCTCCATCTAACAGTCGACGAGACTTCAAGACTCCATCCTTTGACAGTTCAGGCTTTGTATGCCTACCAAGATCGACAAAGAGACAAATTTACGAAGTATTACCCTTCTCTCTTGGCCTCGATTGATGACTAACGATCAACAATCTAGATCTGACAACTGGGACTTAACCTTTCCCAACTTATTTTTTTTCCTTCATCGGACGACTCCTACTCACCGACCCTCTGATCCAATGATCCAAATCTCTCTTGATCCCATAGTGGTGATTTCTTCAGAATTCAAAAGGGATGGTCATGATCCTTCAATCCATTACAAAGGATCTCTGACATTCTAGCTTCTGCGCAGACTCTACAACACCATTCCTCCTGAGATTTTCGACTTCAAGGTCATAAATCCATCTCAACCATGAGACCCTGACAAACAGATCTGGCCCATACTAGCCTGATATTTCAACTGGAAGATATGATACCAATATGTAACGTACCTATCCACCCACAGGATGGGTTGTGCTACTTAAATAGGTTGCAACACACCCATGCACCAGCAGGCGGTGCACGCTGCAGTCCCAAGACTCAGTTTTATGATCTTATATCAAAATCAAAGGAATATTCATGAACGTTGGAGGCATGAAAACCACATACATAAGACAAGATCCATGCCACAACATAAAGAGATAAACAACGTTCCATTCACAACAAATAACCAACATACATTCACATTAAAGATCCATATCTCAGAGATAATTAAATACACAACATAAATAAACATTACACAAAAAACACAGATAGAACTTATATTTTCAAGTAAATGTTCACCAATTGGCTGCAGACCAAGGACATTCCTCCCAACCATAGACACTATTGTTCATTTACTCTCAAGAGCAGGCCACGCCTGAGATAGGGATATGAATCCACAAGGATGGGGCTAGGCCAAGTCTAAACAAACATCAGTTGGCTAATTAGCTCTCAGTTTTCCCAACCTCCAAATAAATCCTAATTTCCAGCTCTCTTTCCTCCTCAGCTTGCACAACCCCAAGAAATGAATACCTTTCTTTTCTATGCAACCCATGAGGTTGTTCCATTTCTCTCCAGGGCTCTAGTGCTACTGGTTAGGAAATATCCCTACTGGAAACTCGAAGGAATCATAGTTGTGGACAGTTCCATCTGAACTGCTATCAAGCTCATGCACACACGCATCCGTTCCCTCCTGGAATGATCAATAAATCATTACAACCATTCAAAAATGGCTCTCCTCTTCCTGCCATTTTTTACCATGCTCAGCCCAAGAGCACACAAAGTAGTAGTAGTGAGTGAACAAGAATAAGAAAGAGAGAACAAGGGGAAGAAGATGAATGAGGGGAATAACGATCCCCTAAATTCACCCCAAGCCACCCTCACATAGCCATTTGTATTCATGATTAGACCAAGAGAATATGAATGAAACAATTGTGAGGTTCCCAAAAATGAAGAGTGGAAAATGAGTAACAATGAATGGATAAGAACAAGTGAACCCCCAACCAAAGCAAAGATGGGTTGATATATTACTTGGAAATCAAGAACCACATGGCCTCCCCCAAGAAGTTCATGTAACCCCTTTTCTCCATAAAATCAGTTATGGGTAAATAAAATAATAATAAAAAGAATTATCCCCTCAAGACCCCTCTCTCGTGGAATCATAGCCCCCTATCTCTTTTGTCCTTGTTCGTCTTGTATCCAACAGTGTATTTTATTAATGGATATGAAGTGTTACATTTCCTAGGGACTCTGGCTCCTCTTCGACTTTACCAGCTCACCAGCCTAAGTCACAATTACAAAATACATTATAGGTCTTAAGGGTTAAACTAGGATGTTTCACATGTTCCTACAGATGACATGGAACATCTGTACTTCTTACAGGGTAGGGTACAAAGATGACAGGGAAGGTACACTCGACATATAGGTGGACCATCTAGTGTTGGACACATGGAAGTAGGAGAGTGTATGGAGTAGTGCCACGTGGCCCAAACGTGGGCTTCCACATGGCAGCCATTGGTTGGTTAAATGTTATTGGAAATTTTTTTGTCTCCACTGGTTTCGAGCTTGAGACCTCGACTTGGGTGGATGGCTTGGTAGGGTCATGCTAGCCAACCCGCCTAAGGTTGTTCCTTGTAATATAAAGAACAAATATTATATTTAATTTTTTTTGTAATACATTTTAGACGGAGTGAAGTCTAAGGCCTAGCCCCAGCCCCGACGAACAATCATGTGACCACCTCCATAAAACTATTGGTTGATTCCATTGTTGGTGCGTAGTGATATATGGTTTAGCCCCAACCCTAGTTTCTTTGGCCATTCTCAACATGACCTAGTATCAAACAGTTGTGCACAAAGGTTGGGTTAATCCCTAGTCGGTCGGGCTTGCCCACTGACCAAGGTCTTAACCACCTACTTATATCAGCGAGCTTATAATACAAGGGCATGTGCATAGGATAGAAGCCAGGGACACATGTGGGATTAACAAAAGACTAGGGCCAAGATCCAAGGGGAGATAACATGCTAGGAGGCTAGCCCAAGATCACGTGGAGTGCGCACATAGGACTAGGGGCCAACGAGAAAGGGAGTTGCACCCTAAGTTTTGTAATAGAGTGGGTTTTTGTAACACGCTAGGTTATGAACCCCCATTTTAAATAATGTATTGTTACAATGCTGAGAGGCCTCAGTGCACAAAATATTATTTAAAGGGCCAGTATTCCCAAGAAATGTAATTCTTTTGATCATTATTAATAATAAATACATCGTTGTCTGCTAGACGGAAAAGGAATAGAGTTATATGGGGCTATGATTCCACAAGAGAGGGGGATTGAGAGGCTAAATGTCTATTCCTATGATAATTACCTTTTTTCCTAAAGGGGATGAATCAGTTACGTGAGATTCTTGGGGAGGCCAAGAGGTTGTTGATTTCCCCACGAACATACTTAAACTCGCCCCTCGTCCAATTGTCGGTTTTGTCATTGGCTTGTCGACTCTGTCACCTTGGTGTTACCTCATTCGTACCCTCACTCACTCCCATGCACTTACCTACCTATTCCATTCATCTTCACCTACATATTGGTCTCGGGAAGGGGGACTGAATTGAGAAAGAATTAGCCATGGGATAGTTGGTTGTAGTGGTTGTTGGTATGATCCATTCATTCCTTGAGGCCTGTATGTCTGAGATGCAGTGGCTTGTGTCTAGCATGGCTCACAGCTCCGAGTCCTGAGAGTTCCAAGATTGATATTCTAGACTATTTTCACTGGAGGCTCGAATAAGGAGAAGGACTGCCTGAGGGACTGCATGGTAGAGAAAGGTGGAGGTTCGTTCTCTCGGGTGGTGCAAAATGGGTAGAAGAGAGTTGGGTACTTGGATTGTTGTGAGTGTTGGGACGTCTGTGAGAGGTTGAGAGATGTCTGTTTTGGGAAGCCAAGTTCACTCTGGAACTGTCCTTGTGGATTCATATCCCTGGCTTGGGGGTGACGCTATTGTTGAGATTTGGAGTAGTAGTGTCTACGGTTTGGTGGAATGTCCTTGGTGTACAACCAATTGGTTTCATATTTCATAAAGATAAGTTCTCTCCATTGTGATATTATTATATGTGTATGAATGTTTTTCTGCTGTGTATTTAATAATCGTTAATTGAATCTTTAGAACATGCATGCTTGTTGGATATTATTTTGAATGTCATTAATTCTCTTATATTATGCATATTTAATTAAAAAATAAGGTATCAATATGAGAAACAAGTCCAAGGGTGGGCTTGCAGGTGGCATACCCTGACCTATGGCTGGCGGGGTATGTTATAGATTGGTATCAGAGTCTCTGGTTGAAACATTAGGTTGGTATGGGCCAGGTCTATTGGTCAAAGTCTCATGGTCGAGATCGAACTTTGATCGTGAAATTGAAAATATTAGGAGGAATGGCATTGCAGAAGCTATACATGATATAGAATTTCATAGATCCTTTGTAAGGGTTCAAAGGATCATGACCGTTCCTTTTGGATTCGAGAGCAATCGCCACTATAGGATCATGAGAGATACAAGATCATTGGATCGAAGGATAGGTGAACAAGGGTCGTCTGATAAAAAGGAAGAAAGGTTAAGGTCATGACCATTGGATCCCATTGGAGAGAGAGATCAACGACCAATAAGAATTGCGGGGAACCGAGTTGCATGGGAATTAATTTCCCAAGGCAATCCCACAATACAAACCATAGTTTCACCAAGCGTTTATGTGTCAGCATCAGAAGAATTATGGGGAGAAAATTGGGTTACTCCAAACTGCTGATGCACGCCCCCGCAAATTGAAAGGCATGTAGTGATGTGACATGTTAGCAATCGAGCGACAAACCTCCGAAGAGATGAAGTAGCTGGGAACCTTCGATCTGTAGGAGGACACATGTCCACCGATCACATGCTCTGGATAAAACACTCCATGAAAAAGTGAGCGAGGAGGGGGTTTGAAGTTTGAGACTTCCGAAGCACGAAGACCCGAAGGGATCTCAATCATTGATCTACCGAGAGCCACACGTCACTAGATCCAGGGCTTCGGATAAAATCCAATAGGGCTAGATAGCTTTTGAAATTTGATATTTCAAGAGTCTAGAGTCCTGAAGGAATTGTAGCCGTCGACCCATGGGATAAATGCATCAAAATATCACGAGCTTCAAACAAAAACATTTTTTTAAGGAAAAAGGTTGAAGTTTGAGATCTCCGAAGTCTAGAGCCCTGAAGTAAAACATAGCTATAAAATTGAGGAGGACACATGGAGAAGATCCATGAACTTTAGGTGAAGACTCGAAGTGAATCTTAGTCATTCAATCTAGGAGGACACATGGGGACAGTTTGCCTAGTTCACAAATTCAAGGTTCGAGAGAATTGGACGTGTCCTAGTATGAAAACTCCCATAGTCCCAAAGCCAAAATAGATGAAGTGGTGGGGTAGGATGACATCACTTGGAGGTGATGTGCACTCCATAATTCTAAAGTGACATGGCTTGTGGACATCACCTGGGATGACATGGGCACATGGGATGTGTTCCATGTGTCAGTAAGATTTGAGCATTTGGAATATTGAAAATTTGATTAGAGCATGACACGTGTCACCCACCAGATTGGGCCACATGTCCTCTACTATCATTTCACCATGTGGCAACAGATCGTGTCATCCAGAGACTAGGCACTCCAAAGGGGAAATATGCAACAGTTTGTGTTGGTTTAGAAAATCCTGAAGGCTCGAAGGATGGAGTAAATACTGACAATTGATTCTAGAAGACACACATTGAAGGATCATTGACTTCGGGTGAAAGAACTCTAGGAGAAAGTGTAGGAGGGAAGTTGGAAAATTTCAAAGCCTGAAGACTTGAAGCGATTCAAAACCATCGATATGTGGGAAGACACGCATCGATATATCATGAACTTTGGGTAAAAGTGTTCTGGGAGGAGGCAAGCAAGAAAAGTTGAGACTCTCGAAGCACAAATTCCCAAAGTGGATCTCCATCATTGATAGTAAAGGAGGACAAGGACCATTGATCCGGTCCCGGCTGAAATTTCCAAAGTCCCGAAGCTCTGGGCAAGTTCTTTTTCAGCTAAGCACATGGTCATGGTCGTGGTCACATGAAGATTGAGAGCTGAAGGATAGAGGTCCAAGGGCCAAATTGGTTGTCTTCGAGACATAAAGGTGCTAAGGAAGGATTTAGCCACGGTTTCTAGTCGTGGTCACCTGGGAAGGTGGTTTGAAGGAAGCACCTACACAGGATGGAAATATGTGTCAGACAAGGATAACAAGACACTGTTATTTTCAAAGAATGGGGATAGGTTCCATGAAAAAAAAAAAAAAGAGACTTGTAGCATGGTTTGGAAATTTTGTTTATCATATGCATAGTTATAACAAAATAGTTGATTGTACATTTTGCAGAATTAAGGGGCTTAAGCACATAAGCTCAATATATGTATTGAGGAAATTGAAGAGAGAAAGGGAGCCTCTAGTCATGACAAGGAGGCCGAAGGACAAAATACCAGAGTTGTTAATGAAGAGACATAATCCAATGGATGCAAGGGAAAAGGAGAGAAGGAAACATTAATAGAAATGGTGAGAAGTTTGAAGATGGAAGTGAAGAGCTACAAAGAATACAATGAGAGACTGATGAGAGAGAAAAGTCAGATAAATGCTCAAGTGTTACAGATATTGAATCAGTTGCACAGGAAAACGAAGAAGGGATCAAACTCGAGACAAGAGGAAGAAGGCAGGTGTAATTAAAGGAGAAATGATCGTGGAAGAGATGGTTATACCAGAAGTGCTAGCAGATATCATGGACACCACTCACCTCCTTAATTAGAAAGAAATATTTATGCATCAGATGATCCCGTAAGAAATCTATAGGTGTCCCCTATTAGGAAACAAAGAAGGAAACGAGAGGTATATAGTTTGCAAGGAGAGATGAGGAAGATCAAGACAACTTCCTTCGATGGTGAAAGAGAAAGGGAAGATGATGTTGAAGCATGGTTGCTTGGGCTCTGAAGATATTTTCAGTTGCATAACTATGCATCAAACTGGGAAGTCAAGATTGCAACCTATCATTTACACAATAAAGTTGCAGTGTGGTGGGACCAACTGAAGCAAGTGGAGAATCTAAATGAACGTAGGATCACTTGGAAGCAGTTCAAGAAGTACTTCCATAAGGAGTGCCTTTCAGAGAATTTATATGACAAGAAAATTTAGGATTTCTTTGAACTTGGGTTGGGAAGCATGACTATGGTAGAATATGAGAAGAAGTTCTTGGGATTGTTAAAATATGTCAAGTTCATTGGTGATGAGAAAGTGAAAATACAAATATTCCTAAGTAGATTGCCAACCTTTTATAAGGAAAATATCAAGTATGATGAACCCAAGACCTTGATTGAGGCCACCAGGAAGGCTAAATACTTGTATGAGCAAGGCCAGGGAAGAGAATCCCTACAAAAATCTTGGAAGGACAAGAAAAAATGTGAAGTCCGATCAGAGGAAGAAGGGATTCAAACCTCCCTTCAATAGGAATGAGCCTAATAGAAATCATCAAGATTAGTATGCTAAGGGAGATTTCAAGAAGGAATATTCCTTGGGAAAAAGGGGCAGACCACCAATCCAATGTTGGAGACACAAGGAAGATCAGTTGTACAAGGATTTTCCACAGAAAATACAGAGTGAAGCCTGTGAACAAAATCCAAGAGGCTACAACAATCGAAGATATGGGAAGAATATATGCATCCTTAAATGATCGAAAAGAAGAGTACTAGTTGAATATGATCGAGGTGGAAGGTAAGATCACAAATCAACCTGTTGCTATTTTGATTGATTCAGGATCAATTCATTGCTACATTGATCCTAAGATAGTGGATAGATTACATTTGGAGAAAATTAAACTTGGAGAATCAAGTTTGGTTCAGTTAGCCACTAGAACCAAAAGAAGAATGCATGATATGGTCATAAGATGTTCCATAAGTCTTAATGGCCTGAATGCTAGTACTAATCTAAATATTATACCATTGGGGTCTTATGATGTTTTGATTGATATGGATTGGTTGGAAAAGAATCATTCTAACCTAGATTGTCATAACAAGACATTTACATCTCTTGATGGGAATGGAAAATAGAGAACTGTGAAAGGAGTTCCAAGACAGATCTTTATAAGGGAGATTTTGGCCTTACATCTGAAAAAATGTTTTAGAAAAGGATGTCAAATATATGTAGCTCATGTGGAAGAGCCATATAATACGAAGGGGCCAAGCCTTGAATATTTCTCAATACTACAAGAATTTGAGGATGTGTTCCAAGAAATACTTAGATTTCCACCAAGAAGGGAGATACATTTCTCAATTGATTTAGTACCAATAGCTTCTCCAATGTCAAAAACACCTTACAGAATGCGCACAATAGAGTTAAAAGAATTACAAATGTTGTTGGAGGAATTGTTGAAGAAAGGGTACATACGTTCAAGTGTTTCACCTTGGGGAGCACCAATACTTTTTGTCAAAAAGAAGGATGGAACCTTGAGGCTATGTATTGAATTTCGACAGCTGAAGAAGTACGCTATAAAGAATAAGTATCCACTACCCTAAATTGATGACCTCTTTGATCAACTAGGAGGAGAAAATATATTTTGAAAGATTGACCTGAGGGCAGGATACCATCAGGTAAGAATCAAGGAAGAATACATTCACAAGACAACCTTTAGGAATAGGTATGGGCATTATGAATTTGTAGTGGTGCCATTTGGTCTGACCAATGCACCAACTATCATCATGCTCTTAATGAATGGCATATTCAAAAATTATTTGGAGAATTTTGTCATAGTATTCCTGGATGACATACTTATCTATTCTAAGTCTGAAGAGGAGCATGAACATCACTTAAGATTGTTGTTGCAAGTAATGAGAGAACATCAGTTGTATGCCCAGTTGAGTAAGTGTTATTTTTATCAAAAGCAGATCCATTACTTGGGACACATTATTTCAGAACAGGGCATAATAGTAGATCTAGAGAAGAACAAAGCCATTAGAGGGTGGAGAACACCTAGAAATGTGTCTGACATAAGATCTTTTATGGGATTAGTTGGATACTACAAAATGTTCATAGTAGGGTTCTCTAATATTGTTCATCCCATCACTTCTTTCCAAAAGAAGGGAACTAAATTTAAATGGACACTCAAGTGTGAAAATAATTTTAATATGTTGAAGGAATTACGTACTAGTGCACCTGTGTTAAATATTGTTGACCCAAATGAAATTTTTGTGGTATGTACAGACGCTTGTAAGGAAGGGCTTGAGGGAGTCCTCACACAAAATGGAAATTTCATTGGATATGAGTCCAGAAATCTTAAGGAACATGAGAGGAAATATGCCACGCATGACTTGGAACTTGCTCCCATTGTTCACGCCTTGAGGATGAGGAGGCATTATCTCATGGGGAAGAAATTTGAATTAAGAATAGACCACATTGGTCTGAAGTATATTTTGGAACATATGATCTTGAATGCCAGGCATTCAATGTGGCTGGAATGTTTTAGTGAGTATGACTTCGATATCAAGCATATCAAGGGAAAGGAGAATAAATTTGTTGATGCACTTAGTAGGAGAGTGCATCTCATGCATGTTACTGCTATCAGTATGCATCAGTTAGACTTGAAGAGAATAATTTTAGATAGTATTCTTACAAATCATCATTACCTACAGGTAAAGGAAAACTTACAACAAGGAGATGTACAACACAAAATAAAGGAGTATGTGATAAAGGAAGATCGATTACTCATGCATCAAAATAGAATCTATGTTCCTAGTTTCGAAGAACTATGGAATTTGGTACTGAAGGAAATGCATGATGTTCCTTATGCTAGACATCCTGGTTACCAGAAAAAAATTACAACAGTAAGAAGCCAATTCTTTTGGCCGGGAATGAAGAAGGATGTTGTTGATTACATCACTTGATGTATGGAATGTCAGAAGGCGAAGGCTGAGCATAGGAACCCAACAGGTTTGCTGCAGCCATTGTCAATTCTAGCGAAGAAATGGGAAGTGATCACCATAGATTTCATCACAGGATTACCCAAAATGAATAAGAAACATGATTCAATCATGGTGGTGGTTGAAAAATTAATAAAGGATGCTCATCTTGTTCCTGTGAAGACAACGCATACAACAAATAATATTGTAGAAATTTTCATGAAGGAAATTGATAGGTTTCATGGGATAACTAGGAAAATTGTCTCGGACAGAGATACAAAGTTCACCTCCAACTTCTGGAGGGGATTGTTTAAAGGATTTGGAACAAATATAAACTTTACCACAACATATCACCCCGAGAAAGATGGGAAAACAGAGAGTCAATCGAATAATTGAAGACATGCTGAGAATGTATGTGATGGATAACCCATATAAGTAGGAAGATTACTTACACCTGGTTGAGTTTGCATATAACAGTTCTACATTCTTGAAGATGCTATGGTCCTAAAGATGCTACCTGGGTGCATAAAGATTCCATGCGGGTAGAGTACCCACAACTTTTTGAATAAATTTGAGATTTTGATCTCTATTTTGTATATGCACTGAGGACAACACCAAAATAAGGGGGAGGGGATTTAACACCCCAGGTTGTGAACCCCCATTTTAAATAATGATTATTACAGTGCTGAGAGGCCTGAGTGCCCAAACAATTATTGAAAGGGCCAGTATGCCCAAGAAATGTAATTTTTTTTATCATTATTAATAATAAACAAATCTTTGGCTGCTAGACAGACAAGGAATATGGTTATAGGGGGATATGATTCCACAAGAGAGGGGGATTGAGAGGCTAAATGTTTATTCCTATGTTAATTACATTTTTTCCTAAAAGGGGGGAATCAGTTACATGAGCTTCTTGGGGAGGCCATGAGGTTCTCGATTTCCCCACCAACATACTTAAACCTACCCTTGGTCCGATTGTGGGGTTGGTTAGTGCCTTGTCTACTCCATCACCTTTTTGTTACCTCATTATTACCCTCATGCACTCCCATGCACTTACCTACCTCCTTCGTCCATCCTCACCTACGTATTGGTCTCAGGAATGGGGACCAAAATGCGAAAGAAATACCCATGTGGTAGTTGGTTGTAGTGGCCACTGGTGTGATCTAGGCATGCCTTGAGGCTTGCATGTTTGAGATGTAGTGGCCTATGTCCAGCATGGCTCACAGTTGTGAGTCCTGAGAGTTACACTATTGAGATTCTATACCAATTGCGTTGGAGGCCTGACTAAGGAGAAGGAATGTCTGAGGATTGTGTGGCAGATAAAGGTGGAGGTATGTTCTCTTGGGTGGTGCAACATGGGTAGAAGAGAGTTGGTTACTTGGATTGTTGTGAGTACTGGGAAGCCTGTGAGAGGTTGAGAGCTGACTAGTTTGGAAGCCAAATTCACTCTGAAACCATCCTTGGGGATTCATAGCCCTGGCGTGGGGGTGACGTTGTTGTTGATATTGGAAGCAATAGTGTCTATAGTTGGGTAGAACGTCCTGTTGAGCACTCAACACACCCTAAAAAAAATCTATGAACATTTTCTTTTTTTTGGGGTACCACTCAATCTTCTACATTGTTTGTTTTCACTTTAGTTATGAAACAAATTCCTTCACCTACCTTTTATGTGTCATGTTCAAATCGATTAAAGTTTTCTTGAACGAACATCAAAGACCTTCCTAACTCTGAAATAAACTTAACAACTACTTGAGGAATCAACGATCTAATGTTTTCCTTGACTCGCTTAGGAAATTCGACATCAGTAGAGGTAAAAGGTGAAAGAAACCGCTTGACAATTAAAAGTAGTCGAACGCCAGCTAATAAAGGCATTTCGTTTCTACAAATAAGTCTCAGAAAGGATCTTGTCAAAGACCAATCCATTTGGTTTTGGTGGAAATATGTAATAGTAAAAGTGAGGAGTAACATCGTCGAACGACGACGCCTGAAACAAATTTCAACTATGAAGGCTCGTAAAGTGAGGACCCGCCGATAAGATGCATACCCAAAATTCCCCTCATCACTAACCCTGATATCATCAACGTCGAAGGATATGTCAATAGGATATTAATATAAGTATACACTTAGATAGTAGCTGATTCCCAATATTTACGCCAAAGTGATGTGACGTGACGAGACGTTTAACCCCTGTATGTGTCAGATATGCCACATTCAAAGATAATAGTTAATTCGTAGATCATGCATTAGTTACTTATTCATGTATGAATCAAAAGGATCCATTAAACCCACTGATACAATGCATCTTCCTTCGCGCCTCCGTTGTTGACCAGTTGATATTTATCTGCAAAAATTCGATGATAGTTTATTTTGAACCTCCATTCATTACTGGTATTAACTAATTAATATGACTAGTAGTACTTCTCCATTTATATCCTATTCAATTCGTTGTGTATGATCCTATTCTGTGAAACAACAAATTAAGAATAAACAAAAGAGAAAAGCTAACAGTTCGGAGGGAATGTCCAAAGTTCAGTGAGTATTAAACAATTATCTTAGAAAGAATTACAGGTATGTCTCCACTAATGGTGTTCTCACATTCCATTTTATATATCCTGACCCAACATGACTCTGTGTACATGTTTAAAGGGAATTTTTTTTTGTTATTTATAGGAACAATGCCTCCAAATAATCCCTCCACCAAGAAATCACTAAGGGCCCCAAAACTGCAACAATCATAAGCAGAGGAGGGCTGCTTCCCAGCGGTTGCAAGACAACTAGATTTTTCTTCCAAGCCGGTGCCCATCATTAAGACGATCACCAAGGAAGCCTTTGTCCAGCCCCCAACTTTTGGAGACACAAAGGAAAGCATTGGAGCTAAGACAACTTTTCCTCATTGGGAATAAGTGTTCAAGAAAATCAAGAAAGAAGAACCCCTCAAATATAACCCACACAATGATCTCGATATGAGGAAGCTCGATGACGATGTCCTCCAAAATATTTTCAAGGCTTATTTTCACATGGTGGCAAGTCGATCTCTAGTATTTCCTTGCATTGAGCTCCTAAAGTGGCTTATTGACCACGCTGATGCACAAAAATGTTTGATTAACGATGATAATGACGAATGCGTCAAGGTATTCTTTCCATCAGAGGTGCAGAGTTACTACAAGATCAGGGAGTCTGATCTAAATTTGAGCACTAATTTTGTTCTAATTTTCTATGCATCACACGATACCAACAAGATCATGGTGTCATGGTGGAGGGAGGACAAAAAATTTACGAACCAGACTGTCGGCTAGTACCTGACAGTCAATCTCAGGGAATCATACATATATCTCATGGCTCTAATCTGCACGTTACATGGGGAGAAATATTTCTCCCAGTTCTCAGAGGCTTGGATGCCTCTATCTTATATAGTATCCATTTCAGGCACGGGCTTCAATTGGGGTGCCATCATCTCCAAATAGGTGATCACCTACATAAGACAAGCTCAAATGCTGAAGGAAGGAGATACTCCCGCCTTATACATTGCTTCATATCTGCTAGACATCATCTGCACCAGGAACACCTTCTCTGGGATGAACGTGAATTGGCACTCTTCGGAGCTCCCGGTCCATGTATATTTCTATATCTTATTGGAAAACATGTACAAGACGTCCTATGCTATTATCTGCAATCAGTTTATTGCACACATCTATTTCTTTCTATTTAGGAAGGAATTCCCAAGGTTGTTAGATGCAACAAATAAGGTCATAGCCAAAGTTTTTCAATGGTATTTGGATGAGTGAGAAACCTACATTAGGTTTTTTGGCACCAGAGGGGCACCCCACTTATTACCCATTTATGTTCCCGATCGACTGGTGCTAGGGGAAATTTGTTATCAAACCATCCTGTAAGGATATAATGCAACTTTAGAAAAGCACAAGAAGAGGGCCTTCGTACCATATGGATTTCATATTGGATTCTAGATATTCAAAGACACCGTACATGATAAACAACTCGGGCTAGGGAAATTGGAATTCTGATTCCAAAACGGCTGATTTCGCAAGAATGACCCCAAGGGACTGGTCTTGCAACATGCATCGTAGGTATCATCCTGTTGTAACTATGCTCATGATCGGTTCGAAGATGAAATATTCACTAAAAACAATCAAGATTAGGGTGAAGTGGCATCAAGAAGGGTTGATCCTCGAACAACCAGATTCAAAGCTATGAGTTTGGAAGAACAAGAAAAATATTTGGAGAAGACAACTCAAGAAATCCTCAGGGCTCAGGAAGGAACTGTAGCATTTGAATCAAGCGAAAAAATAGGAGATCTCCAGGAGAGAATTGAAGCTACAATGAATTACCATTAATCCCAGATACAAATTAGGGATCTCCCTGAAGATCAAATTTCACAAGAGAGGGGTGGAATTTTATACCAACAAACCCAGTTGCTAATGAAGCGAATGCAAGATGATATGTACCTTATAATAAGACCTGCAATTTCAACCACTGTCCAAAGTGTCTGGAAAAGCGATCCTGGTCCCACAGTTCCCCATAAAACTAATGGGTTAGGCAACCCTGAATCCCCAAGATCGTCGATCAGTCTCCCAGAAGGGGGGATAACTCAACAAGAAACAGGTCGGGTATTGATAGAAACACAAGTGTTGAATCCCTTGAGCACACTTATACATATTTATATTGATGAAAAGAGTCCAGAGCCTACTCATGACACCTCGATGTGATTCCAAGAGGAAGAACGTCTCGAGAAAACCTCTTCCCCTGAGCTCGAGGTCCAAGACAAGCAGGTCTTACAAAAGGAAATAGGGTCCGAAGGTGGCCTCAACAAAAGAGATTCCGACGAACAGGAAGCAAATACAAGTCCAAGTGATGAACCTCCACAAAATGAAATTGACATTTCTACGGTTGAAAAACAAGTAAGAAACGAGTCTATACCCGATGCCTCTAGTCTGCCCAATATTTAAATCCCTGACGAGTGACAAGTGGAGGTTGGATCTACAAAACAAAGCGAGGAAGTTCGAGAGCCCACTCCTTAAAAAGTGTACACCATGGGTAGCCTAGGAAACAACCTCACAAGGGGCAATCAACAGATACTAGAACCGATAGATGGGGTAGTAGACATCTATCCGATATCCTACAATCAAAAGAGGAAGGACATCATTCAAAGGACTGCAAAGAAGCGAAGGATCAATTTGGATCGATCCATCTTAGTTACCAGAGAGGAGAACTTAATCAGCACTGTAGACACTCACACGTCTAAACTAATCGGCGTAGGAAAATCCCTCTTGGATGCCACTTAGGATAGAGCTATGAGAGATGAAAAGGAACTATCTGACACCTTGAAGGAGCTCAAACACTAGCACCATATTATCAAATACTAGAAGAGTGCTACACAAAACACTGTGTATCTAAAGGGCGAGTTCAACAAAATCTACAACGAGTTTAAGAAGGAAAGGAACCTATTAACCGAGAACATAGTCAAGTTCCAGGAGCATACTCTCATGGCACTCACAATGTGCAAGGAGATGGAGAGGTGGCATGAAAAGGAAAAACAAGTAGTAGAGAGACTTGAATATATTGAAGAAGACCAACAGGGTTGAGAAAATGAAAAACATGGCATTCGGCTGGTAGGCAGAAGTAGTCTCAACCACATGAAGAAATCTGTTGAGTATTGGGCTAAGATATCCTAGGACCGACACCAAGAAATATAAGAGTAATGAGCCAAGTGCCAGAAAGACTGGGGTAAAATAAATAAAGTGATGAAAGATGTCGGTCTCCTCGAATTAGGAACCCCCAATGAATTCACCAAATTGAGAGATGTGTTCAAGACGCACACAAAACAAGACTCTCTATAGGCCTAATAATGTGTAAAGATAGCCGATGCAAAGCCAGGACAAGTGAAGCAATTCATAGAATACCCGATCAGAGCTCGGACCATGCTGCAACAACTAAATGTCAGTTTGGTAAGTATCAAATGCATGCAGTAGATATAAAAGGAGTATATGAAACCCTGATGGAACAACACATATTCCCATGGGCTCAAACCTATGAAGATTTTTTTATCAGTTGGTCTGAATATGAAAGAAGTCATCCTTCTCAGAAAAGTATCCCAGATGGACTGTTAAAGAAACTGTTGGATGACAACGCCACGTGGAGATTTTTGTTTGGTTCAAACTATACTTAGACATTAATTTTGGTTGAATTTTATCTTATAAATAAAGACATCGACCAATTAGTCAAGGGTCGATGGTTGTTGTAAGAACTCTTTTATTTTTGCCGTGGAGAATTATTTTGAGATTGCTATGAATTCATAAGTCCTTCTGGACTAAAGACAATCTATTTTCATCAGATGTATGTGATTGGACTTGGAGAATAATTACTTCCTTTACTGTTCTATAAATGATGCAGTAATTGATAAGAGAAATTAATTTTGTTGTCAAGTTATCTGGTGTAATGTTTTGATGTTCTTTGCTTTAATGATGAAGTTAAATCATTGTGTTATCATGTGATGAATGATCATGGTAGATGAATTATTTTTCTTGCCATGATTTTGTTACATATGTGTTTTCTTTCTGTTAGTTAGATTCTCAGACAGTAATTGGATGCTCATTTGGTTGATGTATTATTACTAGGCCCTTTGGTATAGAATCATTGTTTGCATGTTTGAGTAGCGGGTTATCCCAAGATCGAACTATTCTCAATAGTTAAAATTTTTATCCTATTATTTGTCAAGTTTGTTTATACTGGCTTGCATCTCTCATACTAGCCCCACCGCAAGAGAAAATATAGAGAAAAGTAGTTCCAACTTAAGGGAGAGCCTTCGTAAGAAAACACAAAGACCATCGATAAAATTGGCTGAATTGCAAGATTTGGAGAACCATTCTACCTTAAACGCTGCAGAGTCTAATTAGGCCTTGATGGTGTGTTTGGATCCTTTTTTTGAATCAAGGGGATTTAAGCCGCATCAACAGAATTGGAGCTAGAAGGAGGGCCCGAGAATGAGTGGCCAAGTATATAATTTTTATAGTATTTCAAATAGCCTATAGATTTGTAACAACCCACATTCATGGCTAGTCCATCAGAAGACAACCCACACACACCGAGTATTCCCGAAATGGATAACTCACCCAAGCACGAGGAAGAACCTTTTCACCCTGAAATACCTTACACCCTTCCTCAAGAGGAAGTCGATCAATTTAGGAGAAGCATTAGAGCCTACACCTATCAGATCGATGTTTTGTCCCTATCTCCCATCCTCCCTCAAAGGAAACAACAAAGTAGACCAATGGTCAGCACTCATGAAAAAGTTTTCATACACTCCATAGAATATTTAATAGATTTCATGATCACCGAAATTTAAGAACCTCTCGATTTGATACCTAAAACGTCAGTCATCGACATCTCCAAGCCAAATGAATTTTCAGAAGAAGAAGATATTGAATCAAACCCCAAAGATATAAAGGATGATAATAACCATGAATAAGAATGGGAAATTCCATTCCATAACAATCAACCTTGGTTGGCTGGAGATGAAATGGTCATCCCTGGATGGGTACATAATCTTCCCCAACACCTGGAGAAGTTGCATCCCAAGTATGATCCTGAAACTTTAGGTCTACCTAAAGATCATATCAAGAAATTCATACTCTCCATCATACTTATGAACGTTTAACATGAATATGTAGTCTGCAGAGGTTTTCCCTACACATTTGAGAATTCATCTTCCACGTGGTATTTTAATTTATCACTAGGATCTATATCCAACTGGACTAAGTTCTAAAAATATTTTCTAGACAAATTTGCAGAAGAGACTACTACGGGAGCCCTAATGGCTGAGTTGTTTGCAACTACCATGAACCCAAAAGAGAGGGTTAAGGATTTTAATCAAATATTCATGACCATATTGAACAAATTTCAACCAGCAACGAAACCAACTCAAGAGTTACAAATTGAGGTTTATGCTAATGTGCTCCCAGCTTCTATCTCTATGTTCATAAAAAGATCCACCAAGCAAAGCCTTGTGGAAAATTTTGTAGAATAAAAAATGATATAATTCCAAATGAAAGGATGTAAATAAGGCTAGGCCTCTCTTATAAAAAGAGAAACCCAACCCCCTCCCAGGAGGGGTGACCTTTTGACTAGGCCGTCAGGGAAAACGGCCAAAAAAACTCAGAACAAGGGTAATGGAGATATAGAAGACTTACAACACATGGTTAAGAAATTATCAACTGATATCATAGACATGAAGAGGAGCACAGGGGAGGGAAGCCAAAGCCAAAATCCCTATAAACTGTTCTTCAAAAAAATCCAGCCTCCCCCAACCAACGTAAACATTGACCTAGGGAATGTTGCATATGATTCTTTCAAGCAGTTCAACCATGAATATTGTCGATCAGGAAGAGGCTGACCCACCAAGAGACACAACCATTCTGATATGGGATCTCGATGTGAACGTACATTCATATGATCTATTTGAGCCTCGAGAACAACCCATAGAAGTCTCAGTAGCACAAACACATAGTAAAGGTCAACCCGGATCGAAATATACCTATGTTGCCTGGGCCTCACAAAGTAAGTTAACTCCCGATCGCCTGAACATACCTTTCTTGCTCGGTAAAAATACTATAAGCATCCATACCTGGTAATATCCCAAACTAGATTACAACGTAGTTGAATATTTGAAGAATCTAAAGGTTAATGTATCAGTTATGGATATATGTAGGATTCCTCAGCAGAAAGACTTTCTATTGCAAGATTTGAGCTTTGTAGAAGACTTGATGATTGTCAATGGTTAGCAGAAGAATATATCCCCAACCGATCCATTGAGTAAGCCAATCGTAAATACCTACATGGAAGGAAGGAAGGAGAGACCTTTTGTCCCACCCTTCCTTCTAACATTTGAAGTCTTCAACAAAAATCTTCACAATTGTTTAGTAGATTCTGGGGAATTTTCTAATGTGATGCCCCTATCCATTTGTAATAAATTAGGTGTTGTTCTAATAAAAAATGATAAGCATGTCATACAACTAGATTGAACGCAGGTCAAGGTCATGGGGGAACTTAAAGATGTAATGATCAGGATAGTGACACATCCTAATTTCATGAAAATAATTTACATCATTGTGTTAGATATCCCAGAGGCATATGGACTTCTACTGAGTCGATATTGGTCTGAGAAGATGAAAGGATATTTTAGTACAGACTGGGAACACCTTTGGTTACCACTAAAAGGATACAAGAACATGATCAGAATTGGTTCAGAGAGATATCTGAAGAATATGATCACTGATCTAGAAACCCCCAATGAACCTACATCTATTGATTTGCCCATATTGGGAAATTACTCATGTGATTCCCACTTCGGGGACTTTTCTCCTCTCTTGTCCACTTTTCCTATTACCCAAAACTCTGAGATGATGTTTCAAGAGGAACCACTGACGCCGATAGGGGACACTCTCTTTTTCCAAAACAATGCGACTGGGCTTACAAAATGAGAGATCAGAAAGCAAGAAATCAATGAAGAACAAGAAAGAGTGATTCCCATTCACAGATTTGGACCCTCTTCTTTGATGGATCCAAATCACAAGAAGGGTTAGGAGCAGGGAGTATCCTTATCAATCCTAAAGTCTGACATTATTTCCTATCCTGTAGGCTAGAATTCGAATGTACCAACAACATTGTCGAGTATGAAGCTCTAGTACAAGGGTTAAAGAAATCCATAGATCTGGATGTCAAGGAATTGAAGGTTTTTGGGGATTCTGAGATTATTGTTAGACAAGTGAGGAATACTATACATTGAAATTTGCCTCATCTTAAGAAATACCAGGAGGAGGTGCATAGGCTAATAGAGTGCTTTGATGCTTTCAATATCACTGCGATCCCTACAACAAAGAACATTCTTGCTGACTCCTTAACCACAACTGCTTCCAGATTATCACCTTTAGAAGATTATGAAGCTTCTCGATTCACTGTAGAGATTCTCTACAAACTGTCGATGCCTAATAACATTTCTAATTGGAAATTTTTTGAAGGTGATGAGCAAATCATAAACTTCTTGACCAACTAAGACAATTTCAAAGATCTAGCAATAAACGATGAAGAATTCCAAGAGCAATCAACTGAAACTGATCCTCAAGCGGGACAAGATATTGAAAAATTGAAGGCTCACACAATCCCAAGGGGGATAGCTAATTTAGAGAATCTATTTGATCTAAATGATCAATTTAAAGGACACAAAAACGCAAAGGCTAGTAGCTCTTGTACCCTCCATGAAACTGTGAATCTTGGGACTCCAAAGAACCCGAATAATGTTAATCTTGGAAAAAATATATCTAAGGGAGAGAGGAAGGCCTACCTCAAATTATTCAGGCAATACTAGGATGTTTTTGCGTGGTCCTATAAGGATTTGAAAACGTATGATACCCTCATTATTCAACACACCATCCCGTTGAAACCCGAAATGAAACCTTTTCAGCAAAAGCACCGAAATTATCACCCCCCCCCCTGGAGCCTCTCATGTATCAGGAATTAAGGAAGCTTCAAGATGGGAAGATAATTTTTTAGGTTAGACATTCTGCCTAGGTGGAAAATCTTGTTCCGGTAAGGAAAAATTTAGGAGAGATCCGGCTATGCATATATTTTTGGAACCTCAACAGAGCTTCAGAAAAGGAAAATTATCCGGTCCCACTGATGGAACAACTCCTGCAGACTGTGTTGGGATTGGAGATTTTCTCTCTACTTGACGGTTTCTTAGGATACAATCAAGTGTTGGTTTCAGAAGAAGACCATTTAAAAACCACCTTTCGAACCAAATGGGGAACCTTTGCTTATAAATGCATGCCTTTCAGGTTAATCAAGGCAGGGGCCACCTTCCAAATGGCCATGGACGTGGATTTTTGGGGACTTATTAATAAGTGTGTTGTGGTGTATTTAGATGAAGTGACAGTGTATTCGAATAATAGAGAAGGACACATCCAACACTTAACTCAAATTTTTGAGAGTTGTAGGAAGTAGCGTATATCAATGAACCCTAAGAAAACTATCTTCGGTGTCAAGGAAGGTAAGTGGTTATGTAATATTATCTCAGGTAGGGATTCACATAGACCTAGAAAGGATCAAGGCCATAGCTCAAATCCCGCTACCCCATAACAAGAAATCTATGCAGTGCTTTTTCGGGAAAATCATTTTTGTGAGGAAATTCATTCCTGATTTTGATGAAATCATCAAACCCTTACAAAATATGATTCACAAGGATGTCAAATTTAAGTGGGATGATGAGTGAAAAGACGCTTTCAACAATATCAAAGCTACCATATCCTAGGCACTAGTGTTGCGAAGTCCCGATTTCAATAGAGACTTTTTTCTTTATACTTTTTCCTCTGACCAATCGCTAGTTGCAGTTTTGACCTAGAATGATGATGACAACAAAAAAGCCCCGTTTTCATTTATGAGAACCAATATTCAAGGAGCTGAGCTGAATTACCCTGCCATAGACAAGCAGGCCTATGTGGTCTATAAGGAAGTGAAGCATTTCATGTCTTACATCCTCAAGAATCACACTAAAGTGATCGTGTCACACCCCACAGTTTGATCCCTCTTTACCCAACAAGAAATGGGAGAAAGAAGAGAGAACTGGATGGAAGTAGTCCAGGAATTTGATCTAGATATAAAACCCGCCAAACTGGTAAAGGGACAAGGGTTGTACAAGCTCGCAGTCGAAGTCCAAGATCGAGCAATTGAAGATTCTGGGTGGGAAAATGAATTAACACTATGGTGTGGTGAGGTAGCATACATATCCTCAAGACAAGGATCTTGGTACAAAGATTTAACTTATCTTCTACATAATGGGACTTGTCCCGATAACCTCAACCCTAGGGAGAGGAGAGCCCTAAGGTTAAAATATGCATAGTATCGCATTATAAATTTGGTGCTCTTCTGGATCAACTATGATGGAGTACTATTGAGATGTCTTGAATAAGGAGACACTGACAAAGTCCTAAAAGAACTCCATGATAGCCTCGTTGGAGGACATTTTGCAGGAAACATCACTACCCAAAAGATTTTTAGAGTTGGCTACTACTAGCTCTCCTTGTTTAAATATGCTCATACTCATGCTAGGAACTGTAAGACTTGTCAAATAAGTGTTGGAAAGGAGAAAAGGGCAACCGTCCCACTTTAGCCTGTGACTGTCTCTAGGCTTTTTGAGTAGTGGGGGTTGGATATCATAGGAGAAATTACACCTAGTTTTTCAAAACTCCACAAGTACATCCTTACTGCCACCGACTATTTCACAAAATGGGCAGAGGCCATTCCTCTGACTCATGTAAACGAGAAGGTAGTAATCCAATTTATAGAACTACATATGATCATGAGGTTTGGTGTCCCCTCTGTCCTGGTCTTTGATAATGCATCTTACTTCTCTTCTACCCTATTAACAGAGTTTTCTCTGGACAAGGGGGTCATAATCAAGTACTTTGAAAATTCTTACCCTCAGGGAAACATTGTGGCAGAATCAACAAATAAAAACCTAGTAAGGATATTCAAGAACACGGTTACAGATAACCAAATAAATTGGCATAATCTACCTCATAATGTTCTATGGGCTGATAGGGTAAAACCCAAGGAATGTGTAGGGAATTCCCTGTACGTTTTGGTCTACAGATAAGAAGCCATCCTCCTGAACAGGTTTTATCTACTATCGCTTCAATTTTCCCAAGACTCCAATGAGGAACCCTCATCGGTCATGCAACAAAGAATCGACACTCTACTCATGATGAAAGAAGAGAGAGATAAGGCTAATTCAAAATTCCTATCTCATCAACTGATAGTGAAACGATGGTTTAATAAGAATAAGGCTAAAGAAAACAACTTTGAGGTAGGAGAATTAGTTTTGAAGTGGGACAAAGCAAACGAACCAAAAGGGAAACATTCTATGTTTCAAAACCTATGGCTTGGACCTTTCCAAGTGGCCAAGAAAATCAGGGCAGGCACCTATCGATTGCAAAATATGAGAGGTGAACCTGACGCCCTCCCAGTAAATGGCCAAGTCCTAAAACAATATTTTTATTAATTAAATAAAAAAAGGGGGGGGAGAATTTATATGTAGTATATGTAGATTTGAATAAATACGTGTGCGCTATGAATTATTTCCCTTGGGGAAGTGAAGGGGAAATAGAGATTCTGCATTTTCCCAGTAAATCGCCATTTGTTGAGCACTCAGCACACCCTAAAAAAAATCTATGAACATTTTCATTTTTTTTTGGGTACCACTCGATCTTCTGCATTGTTTGTTTTCACTTCAGTTATGAAACTCATGCCTTCACCTACCTTTTATGTTTCATGTTTGAATCGATTAAATTCTTCTTGAACGAACAACAAAAACCTTCCTAACTTTGAAAGAAACTTGACAATTACTCAAGGAATCGACGATCTAAATTTTTCCCCGGCTCACTTAGGAAGTTCGACATTGGTAAAGGTAAAAGGTAAAGGAATTTATTTTCTACAAACAAGTCTTGGAAAGGATCTTGCCGAAGACCAATCTATTCGGCTTTAGCAGAAAGATGTAATAGTAAGCACTTCGCAAAAGTAAGGAGTAACATCATCGACCGCCAACACCCGAAATTTTTTCAACGATGAAGGCTCATAAATATGAGAACCCGCAAATAAAACCAGGCATTAATTTTACTTTCCCAATGCCACCCAAGTATCGGTAGCTTGTGTACCTAGCCCATTATGTGCTTTCAATGTGTATAAAGTCCCCAAATGCATTCCCTACCCGCTAGTCGGGTGATTTCTTATGTTTAGATATTTTAATAGCCCCAGTTAACGTTATGCCGACATCAACTGATGTTGGAAATTTTAACAGAGAACACTTCAGAGAAGTTACAAATGCAATGATAAAAATTATAAAATTCCATGATGAGCCCGAAAATTTTTAGATAAGAAGATACATTTAATTTACTTTAGAAGGAAACATGATACATTCAAAACAATTTCAAATTATTTATACAATCAAACTCCTGCTAGGATTGTCTTACATACAAGTAGACAACCCCGATGACCTGGCAGACTGGCCTGGTTGTAGTAAGAATGAAAAACCCTTACAAAAACAAAAATGAGAAAAAATTTCAAGCGACACTTTCGATGACGCAAGGAAAGAACTTTCCCACTATGTATTTCATGTGCACTAGTCCTTTTTCAGATTGTCCTTCACACATTTTAATGTGTTCTTCTCCTCTCTCAATGTCACCCTCTAAGTCTCGCGTAGTTGCAAAATTGTATATTTCGCTTCTCTAAGTCGTCTCTGTAGCCAAATTGTGTTACCACCATGACCCTACGACACCGATACCTCTTGGTTCTTCGCCGCCTGTTGGCTCCATAACTCTCTACTCTCTTGGTAGAGTCTAGCTATTGTAAGTTGGGCCCACTATAACTGCTGAACTGGGCTCTCGAAGGGAGAACCTGGTCCTTTTGTTCTTTCCTGTAGTCTCCTTCTTCCTCTACCAGTAGTCCCAACCGCCCTCGACCAACTGGTAGGTATCACAGACCCCTCAAGGGCTGGACATACACTTAGCTTGGCCGAGAGTCAGTCTTCCTCTCCTTTTCTTGTATCTTTCCTAGGCCTTCCTCTTCTTTGTTGTTTTTTCTCCCGAGAAGGTGTCTTTACCAGAATATCTCTCCCATATGTACCCTTTTCAACCTCAATCTCCACTGAGGGTGCCGACACCATCTCCAAGCCAAAGCCTGCACCTCCTGTTGGAATTTCAAGGACGTCGGAAGCTAATAAGAAAGAGTCCCAGGCATGGTGGGGCTTAGACCTGGCACTCCGGCTACCCCATGGACCCCATCCCGTGTTTGAAAGTGATGCCATCATCCAATAGTGTAGTGACTTGGGCATTTTTAGGTGATGGAGGACATCTATGCAGGACTTCACCAAGATGAATTTGCTAGACCAGAATTCTAGAGAATGTAAGCTCGACATAAGCGTAGGATTTCCCACAGAACTCCCATAATTTATAGAAAAAAAAAGGAAAAAAATAGAGCATGTCAATAAAACACTCACACCTCGCAACATGATGTTTGAAGACTAGACACACCACAACTTCTCGATGGATGCAATCCAGAACATGTAAATGCCGCTAATCGAAGTTGCAGGGAACATTCGATATGATCCTTCTGATCTTTATCCAAACCTCTGTTATTTAATGAATGATGTTTGAAACTCTTGATAATACAAATTCTAGAGGCATTTAATGGCTTTACTTTTACGGTGTCCGACCTTTTGGGAGAATACACGCACACACTCACCTTCAAAGTCTCTTTTCGGCCCCAAAGGTCAAATAATTACTATGACAATTTAAAATGCTCATGGATGTTGTACTTGATTTGCCACTCCATGATATGTTGACATGATTAATTTAACCAAAAGGAGCAGAGGTTTTGTGTAGGTCATCATAGGTCATTCGAAGGAGTGACTGAGATCATGTAAGTATTAAATGACTAAGACTAGAGAGATAAACATGTACATATTAGTCTTTTTTATTTATTTATGTCTTATCATAGGTTGCTTAAATCACTAAACTTCCTCTGTCTTGATTGCAGGAAATAATTCACACTGATTAATGAACAAAGCTCATCATGTGGCCTCGATGAAGGACTCGAAAAGAACATTGAAGCTGAATCATCAGTGCAATGAAGGATTCTAAACTTCCTGAGTGCAGTTCCCCCAATATATTTATTGACTCAAGTGGCATATTCAAGATGCACACCGAACAAGACTTGCTATGGGATGAAGAATGCGTAAACATAGCCGATGCAAAGCTAGGAAAAGTGCAATAATTCGAGAAATACCCAATCAAATCTCAGACCATGATGCAATAGTTAAACGCCAGTTTGGTAAAGTAACAAATGCATGCAGGAGATATTAGAGGAGTATATGTAGCCCCAATGGAACAAAATAGATTCCCATGGGCTCAAACCTATGCAGATATATTTATTAGTTGGTCTGAATATGAAAGAAGTCATCCTTTTCAAGAAATATGCCAGATGGACTATTAAAGAAACTATTGGATGACCACGCCATGTGGCGATTTTTGTTTGGTTCAAACTTTACTTAGCCGTTAATTTCGGTTGAATTTTATGTTATAAATAAAGAGATCGACCAATTAGTGTTGTTGTAAGAACTCTTTTTTTTTGGATGTGGAGAAGTATTTTGAGACTGCTATGAATTCAGAAGTCCTTCTGGACCAGAGACAAGCTATTTTCATCAGATGTATGTGATTGGACTTGGAGAAGAATTACTTCCTTTACTTTTCTATGAATGATGCAGTAATGAGTAAGAGCAATCAATTATGCTGTCAAGTTATCTGATGCAATGTTTTGATGTTCTTTTCTTTGATTATGAAGGTAAATCGTTGTGTTATCATGTGATGAATGGTCATGGTAGATGAATTATTTTGCTTACCGTGATTTTGTTACATATGTGTTTTCTTCCTGTTAGTTATATTCTCAAACAGTAATTGGATGCTCATTTGGTAATGTATTATTACTAGGGCCTTTGGTATAGAATCACTAGCTGTATGTTTGAGCAGTGGGTTATCCCAAGCTTGACCTCTTCTTAATAGTTAAAACTTTTGTCTTGTTATTTTTCAAGTTGGTTTATACTTGCTTGTATATCTCATACAAGCCCCACTCCAAGAGAAAATACAGAGAAAAAAAATCCTAACTTAAGGGAGAGCCTTCGCAAGAAAACACAAAGCCCATCGATAAATTGGTTGGATCGCAATATCTGGAGAAATATTCCACCTTAAATGATGTAGAGTCTAATTGGGACTCGGTGGTGGCTTTGGTTCCTTCTGTTGAATCAAGGGGATTTAAGCCCCATCAACACATCCTTGGTCTACAACCAGTTGGTGTTATCTTTAATAAATATAAGTTCTCTCCGTTGTGATATTATTATCTGTGTATGAATGTTTTTCCGTTGTATATTTAATTATCGTTAATTGAATATTTAGAACATGCATGATTGTTGGATATTACTATGCATGTCGTTAATTCTCTTATCTTATGCATATTTAATAAATAAAGAAGGTATCAAAAGAGAGGCGAGTTGCTGTTACGAATGAGCTAGGGTTCGGGGAAGTCCGCCTCGGGTACGCAGCAGCCAGCGACGGCCATGGCCGCCCCTGGGGGTGAGGATTCGGCCCCTCCCCCCCCGATTTCAGACTCCGCCGCGTTTAGAAAGCTGGTCGCCAGTGGAGGTAAGCGCAAACACTCTGTTCCAGTTCCAAAATTCATAAAAAAAACTAGAGGACATCCCAGAAATCGCCTTGCCAGAGACGCAAGCGGTCAAGATAGCCCTAGCTCTCGCCGAGAGAGGGTTGGTAGGCCAGTTTATGGGTCTCTGGCCCTCGGCAAAAACCACCGACGCATGGGTCCAAAGGAACTGGAAGCCCCTTCTTAGGCAAGGAGTTACCTGCTACCCTTTGAGCAATGACTTTTTTCTCTTCGAGTTTATAAACAAGGAAGACAAGGACCTCATTTTCAGAAACGGACCATACTTTATGGGAACCCAGGGGTTGTATCTGAACTGTTGGACCCCGGACTTCGACCCCACGGCGGAACTGCCAAAGGAGGTGCCCATTTGGGTCAGGCTCCCCAACTTGCCAGTTCACTGCTGGAACTATGAAGCTCTGCAAAAGATAGGGAATGGAATAGGGAAATTCATTGATAAGGCAGACAATAAGTCCATCTATAACTGTGCTAGGATATGTGTTGAAGTGGATCTTGAGGCAAGGCTCCCGGAGGCGGTGAAGCTGACGGTGGTTAACTGGTCTCACTTCCAGAAACTCGATTATGAACACCTGCCCTTCAAGTGTAGAAACTGTCAAGAGCATGGGCATTTCCAGAGAAACTGTCCAAAGAACCAAACCCCAGAAAAGGAAGATGTTGAGGCATGGCAAAAGGTCAAGAAAAGCAAACCAGTTCCTAAAACCAAAAATCCAAGGCCAGAGCAGACGAGCCAACCTTCTTCTTCAAATCCAATCCCTACAAAGGAACCTCCGAAAGAAGGTGCCGAAAAACCAAAGGAATTAGTGAAAGAGCCCTTCGTTATAGTCTCTCAGTCCCCGCCAGCTAAAGAA